>BMAW01079580.1:0-11720 GCA_019974015.1 Nephila pilipes | reverse complement strand
TATTTCCTACGATTGTCCAGGATCATTTCAATTCATCATACGCATTGCGAAACAATAGCAATGAGTCTATACTTATTCTTAATTCGAGATATCTATCTAAATCCAAATAAATTACGTGTGAAATAATATTGATTACTGGGTAATGTATTTGTAGTCGATTTCAAAGGGCACACCTTTTTCTTCCGTTACAGACTTGCGCTGTAATGGAGCGAAAAAAATATTGACACCGGGTATCGTAATTTTTAATTTTTCCTAAAAAGTTACCTATAGATATACAATATCAAGATAAAAGTTATTCTTTATATTAGTTGGTTGATATGATCATTGTTAAGAAAGCTAAGCTATCCGCTATTCTTCTCGGCTATGGTAGCTTAGTGATTAAGGTCGAGGACTCGCGGTCGGCGGTTTTCGTTGAGTAGTGGGTTTGAACCCTGATTCATCTAAAGACCCGCTGTGTAGCTGGGGTGGATATACGTTAAATCTGTCAGGTCCTAAGCTCTCCCGTGAAGTCGGGCGAAAGATTGGAGAGGGAGTTGTATGCTCAGGTGGCATCTTCGTCACTGGACCGAAGCTCAAAATTACGAAGTCCGTCGCTAATAGCCTTGATTTTAATAATAATTCTTTTTTTCCAGGCCGAGCTTTCGGCAATCGGATTTGCCGTTTTGTAGGTCATCTCTCATAATTTCAGTCTCTGTTTACTTCGACCGTTTATCATCTATATTGCGACTGCAGAGTACCAGAAATAAACCAGCTTTATTAGTACCATTAAAGAAAAATTAGCAACTAATTTTGATTTTTGCAACTTACGCTGGGTTCGGCCCACGTCGGAGATTATTATAATGAAATCTCAGATTTCTTTGCAAAGCTCGCTGTCACCTATGGTTAAGGAATGAACGTCCCTGCCCCTCGGTCTCATAGAGTTATGATATTAAAAAATAAGCTTTTTTCTGATTGGGAAATCTGGTGGTCAACTTGTAATACTGATATTCGGGTTCAGTCCTATATTCCTAGACCAAATCTGAGTTTTTATAATAATTCTGGTTTTATTACTCGCTTCTGAACTGGTCATGGTCCCTTCATTTCTTATTTAAATCGTTTTAATTTTAAAAAATGCGAATTTATGTCTTTGTGGTTCTGTTGGAGATGCTGACCACTACGTTTTCTCTTGCCCTTTTTGCCAGAGATTTTCATTTAAAATGTCCTGTTGTTGAAGCGAAACCTATTTGGTTGAAGTCCATATGTGAAAATCCCTACTTGCATAACAAGCTTAAATCCTGTATTCTTCCGGCTCGTAAAATTACCCAACAAATTTTTTAATTGTTTCAAATTTTTGTTATATTTCTTAATAATTTAATTTTCCCTTATTTTATGGCTATAATTGTATACCTTGTATATATGTTCATACCTTTGCCTAACACTTCATTTTTGTTTACGAGTTAGTGGACACTTTTGTATTGTACCATTTAACATGTTATGCATCTTATTTCTGCAAGAAAATTCCAACAGTTATTTTTTTTTATGTTTCTGTCATATGCCGTTTCTGCTGTGTGAATACATTGTACACTTTATTTAACCTTGATTTCGAAATTATGCAAAGTCTTGTGTTATTTTGTCAATAAATGCTAAGTGTGGTTGTGATTGTCTCTCGGGGGTGCCGGTTTGCAGCTCTAAGCCCTTTGGGTGAGATCGGTCCCCTTGTGTATTCTGCCACTAGCCCTCGTATTGCCTGTAAGTGCGACGTCAATAAACAATCACAATCACACCACGATTTTTCTCTTCACTAACCTTGGAGAATTTTCACTAAGTGAATTGCATAAACTAAAGCCTAAACCCATCCAAATAAAATAGGATTTACGCAAATTAGATGGTCTAAAGCAATGTAATGAAGAGAGTAGAAGAGACGTATATATGAGGTGTGGCTATTAAAAAACGAGGCTGACACTGCTACAGAAGAAGTGCGCATGCGCCAATGACCAACAGCTATTTACACGAAACCTTTACTTTCAAATACAGTTCCTCTCGTTTCTATAAACAAATCCGTATGCCCGTAGCCTTCATTCTCATTAGAGTTTCCTTTATTTATTTTTTTTTTGTTGCTGTTGTTGCTTTGCCGGAAAAATGATAAGCGAACAACGAATTGTGAAATTTCGCATGAAGCTTGAAAAAAACGCTACTGAAACTTTAATTTATTGAAAGAAGTGTGTGACAATCAATGTTTATCGCGTGCGCGTGTTTATCAGTGTCTTAAGCGTTTTCAAGATGGCTGAGTTGACGTTGAAGACGATTCACTCTCGGATCTCCCTCCCATGCCAAAAACGGATGACAATATCGAAAACAATTGATAATCTGGTTCGATCTGAGGGTCGATTAAATATTCGTGTGCGATTGCTGAGACTGTAGATATTAACAAAGAATACGTACTGCAATTTTTTCACACCAAGACAATGAGCCGACTTATTCCACATTGTCTGTCAAAAGGTTTCTAGCTAAGTACAGCATCCCATTGTTAGACCATCCGCCTTATTTACAGGATCTCGAGCCGTGAGACTTCTATCTGTTTCCTAAGGTGAAATTGCATTAAGAGAAACTGGATTAGAGGCCGTTGAAGCTGTGAAAGAGAAAGCGGTACGCATCCTGAAGAAGCTGACTGAAAAATACTTCCAGCACCGTTTCGAACAATGGCAGATTCGCAGACCACTGTAGGGATAGAGAATGTGTATGTATTGATGGTGATAATAAGTAAATATCTATGACATTCAAAATAAAAAAAATTACAGCGTCAGTTTCGTTATTTATCAGCAGCACCTTGTATAAGTGACATCAAACTAAATATAAAAGTCAGAATTAATAAGTTGAGAGTTTGTGGTCTAATAATTATGAGTAATGGTGGAGTAGTCATAGTTGGAGTGCGTGAATTTTTATCGAATCAGGATCCAGGATCTCTTGGAGTGAGTAAAGAATCCATTGGAATCATTTGTGATCGCAAATTCACTCACTTGAACTTGAGTACGCAGTTTAGATTGATTTTTAATACAAACGTAAGACTATATTAAAAGTGGGTTGAGAGATCGTAGGAAGATAGAAAGATTATACTCATGATTTAATTAATATCTAGAAACTGATAAGGGTAATAATCTGTCTCCTCATTACATAACTGTTATATTTGTATGCTTAGAATTTAATTTACGAGGAATGTTCAAAAAGTACTGATATTTGAAGACAGGTGACATCATTAAAATAAATTGTTGTTGCCATTGGATCCTGCATCTATTAAATGGAGCCGAAACATTGATTAGTAAATTAGTTTTTGGTTTGATTGTCATTTTCAGCGGAATTGGTGCCGTGTCGAGTTGTCATGGTTGGTGAGAGCCGGATTCATCTTATTGCAACGAATTATAAAAACGCAACTAAACCACGCATCTATAAAAACAATGAATTGCTCAATGTGAATCTGATCCAAAGAAGGCGAGGATGATCTCATCGGCGCAAAAGTGATAATGAAAACCTTTTGAGGTGCGAAAGATGTCATGAAAACGAATACGAGTAACTAAGACTCAGTCAGCTGTCTAGTGAGACATGATGCTAAATAAAAACAAACAATTTTCGAGCCATTATGTTACGGGCGCCATCTTTTGCAATTTCTAAGAACTTATTGAACGACCTTAGTAGTACTATTTAGCTGGTAAGCAAATAATTTGGAAATGAATAGCAAAGAAATGTTACATAATGTTGTAAATAACAGCTATTCATGTTGATCTGTGTGGTTTCAGGAGGCCGTGGATTGAAGTAACCCTTAGTATGAAGATGATAAGAGTTCGTTCTTATTGTAGATGAGTTCTACAATGAATGACCTAGAAAGGTCAAGAAACGTTGGGGTAAATGTATAACTCTGATTTATGACTATGAAGAGAATTCTTAAGAATAATACATAAGAATTAAGCTTCTATCTAGAGTACTTTTAGTAACAATTAAAACTTTAAGATACTGCTAGTTATTTTTAAAACGTTTTTCTGAATTTCACTTGGTGTGTGTGTCATCAAATTTTCTATCGTTAAATTAACCAACTTCCCATCAAGCTAGAGTTCTGAAATTTCGGGAACCGTTCTTACTTGCCTAACAATGCAATATTTAGATATTTGCGACCAGTTTTAACTAATATTTCAATAATCTTTCTTAATAAATTTTGCCACTATATAAAAACGTTGTTTTTAAAAACGTTGGTTTTTATCTCGAATTATTTAATGTTGGTCTATTCGCGATTTTCTCTTCTCTTAACTATGGAACTGTCTGGAAATTAATAATATCTCCTTGCCAACCAAACGAAATGTGATTACGTGAACTGGTGAAAGTGGGAAGACAGAGGATAACAATAAACTGATAAATGTTGTAGCTTGGAGTGAATCATTGTAATTAGTTGCTCTTCATTGGAAGTAACTCCTGATCTGAATAATAGGAGTCGAATCTGTTATAATCGAGAAAAGTTTGAAACGGATAATGATATACCAGCTACGGCGCAGGCGTCAAATAGATCCACCATCTTAACTAGAAGAATGCCCATGAAATTAAATGGGAATTGCTCAAAGCAAAACTCACTGCAACAAGGGAGAAATACATATCATTTGCAGTAATGCCTGGAAAAACAATCTTCTCATAAACATCAATCAAAATGCTCCTCTTTGTAATATCAGGATGATACTGGAGGAGGAGGATGCGACTGCTTCTCGCTTCTGCAGCCACGATAGATGTTAAGTTGCCTTAATAACTAGTCCAAGAGGAATTCCTTTTGGTCAAATTGATAAGAGCACTGAAAAAAGCGATGGGACAAGTTTTTTCCGAACCAACAGATAGAAGTTTCAAATTCGCCTTGTCGCTGGTCAATGAAATGGCCTCCCTCGCCATGGGGCAGAAAACACCAGCCATCTAATACTCTTTGAGTATCACCACACTCTTGCTCACAACCATATAGTGCACTCATCGATTTCGTTGGTTCCTCTATATTCATCTATCTCTAATTTCACGCATAAATTTATCCTTATGTCCATAATGTTGTAAATTACATCTATTAATGCTGAATTGCTTGGTTTCAGGAAGGCGTAGTTTGAATTAACTAACAGTTTGGAGAAAATAAGAGTTCAGCTTTCCGAGCTCTATAAAATAACGGCTTTTGAAAGGTGAAGAAAAGTAGAGGTAAATGTATAACTTTGGATGGTGATTGTGTAGAGAACTCTTAAGAATACTGAATATAAATAGTTTCTTTTTTGATCATTTTTAGAAATAATAAAAACGTAACAATACTCCGGAATAATAATTAAAACTGTACAATACTGCGGATTTCTTCAATCTTCGACTTCCTTACACTAAACAAATCAACATAAATAGCTGGAATTTAAAACATTATGCACAATAAGAATCAATTAATGTGCGGAATAAACATCTTGGATATTTCTCAGTAATAATTAAACTTTAATGATACCCCTTTGTATATAGAAAAATAGTAAGCAAAGCTGATTGATTATTTTAGACAAATCAAACCTGGCACGATTGCATTTAAATAATTTATTATTTTGACATCATGATTTTAATTAGACTCTGATAATACTTTGTTTCTTTTCTTCTTTTTTTTCTGTCGGACTACTGAAAAAAATTATAAAACCGAGATCCCTTCATTATATAAGATTCTGGAATAAATTTTTTCGCAGTGTGGGTATGTGTTTCGATTTCTTTTATTTTAAACGAATGATGTTAAGAAGTATTCGTGATAGACTTGTTCGCGATAAGCTCTTTTCATGTTTATTGCATTTCATTTAAACGAAATGGCGTTGGATGTGTCGAGTTACTTCGGTTAAACCCAATCTATTGCAGCAGGACCCATGTGATAAGAAAAATAAACTTATTTAATTTTACATAGATTCAAAATATTAATTATAAAAATGTTAAATTCATTTCTTGGTAAAATAATCCTTTATTTTTTGAATTCGTGTTTTTTAATTCGCAACATGTTGCAAAGTCGTGTTGAATTGTAACCTCACTTATACCCCAGAATTTTTTATTACTTAGAAATATTTATTTATAATATATAAATAATAATATATATAATATATAAATATTAATTAACAATACAGTATTTCATTATAAATTTTTTCTTCAATTATAAAAATTAAAGCTGTGTGAACGAATCAGAATTTAATCAAAGTTTGGAAGAAAAAAAACGTTTAAATAAATATGTTTCAAAATATTTGCTTCTAAGATAAATGAGAACATAAACAAAAAAAAAATTGTTTGAAATAAGCAATGGCTTTCAAAGGTTGTCAAGTTATACAGCCAGAAAAGTGCGATTAGTTGTCATACAAAAGAACTTGAGAATTTAATCAAGTTCTTTTAAACTTCTTTTACTTTTTGTTCAATCATTATTTATTTAAAATACACTAGATGACGTAACAATCAACAAAATGACGTCACAGCAGATGACATCATGTAACGCGATAAATTCTATATTTGTTAATTGCTTTCTCAAAATTTCTCTTTTGGCGAAATACTTTCACTTTCTTCATAAAATTGTTATAAATTATTTTTTGTTTGAAGAAAATCGTTTGCTGTATTTTTTAATTTTGTAATTGTTTTTGCAAAAATATCTTAGAACATTAAGACTGGGATGATGGAATGATAGTTTTTCCAATGAATCAATATTTTTCGAGATAGTTGAGTGTATTTATTTCCATTTTTGGAACACTTTTGTTCTGCTCTTTTATTTTACACTTTATTAAAGGCGTTTTGGAAAATCGTGGGAATTGTGGGAATACATGTGAAGTGAATAAAATCTCAGAAACAAAGTAAATAGTAATATAAATATAAAGTAAATTATACAATATAAAGAACATTCATTATATATAAGTTTAAAACGACCAACGGAATATTTTTAAGCAATTTATTTGTTAGTATATTCTTCCGTAAACACGTGAAATACACAAACAAACAAATTTCAAGCCTCAATAATTTGTTATTTTGATTTTATTTTCCCCGTATTATTTTCGAACTTGTTTTGAAGCCTAGCTTATTTTTCCAGATGGTAATTCTGACAAGCTCCTAATTTAAATTTTAAGAATATAAATATAATTCCTTTCCTTAGTTCAATCACTTTTTTCCACTATACCACAAGAACTAGACTACAATTATATTTTAATTTCATATTTGAGTGATTTTAAAGGTTTATATTAAAAAGAAGCCAAATTTTAAGAGAAAGTTAAGTTTGAGTAACTATCTCCGAAATTGATTTAATCATCATGTGGCAATGAGTGGAAATTTCGCGAGTTCAGTATCAGTTTTAATATTATCCTTATAATCTAATAATAATAATCAAATTATGCCTAAAGATCTCGGGAATTTACCGTTCCACGATATTCCACAGACTAACAAAATTATTTGTAAATACTTTTAAGTAGTTTACTTCTTGCAGCATCTTCGGTTATCTTTAAAAATTAGTGGTTGCAAATTTACTTACTATTTCTATTACCGGCAATACAGCAAAAAAAGTTTTCAACAAAACCGGTACACCAGTAAATTGTCGAGAATTTCTTAAGCCACGAATATAAATACTGAACTTTCATAAAGATAAGAAATTTTACTCGATTTTTATATACTGTTATAAAATTACAATATATATATATTGGATTCTTAATATAAATTATATGAAAAAAATAAATAAGTAACATTTATACACAAATAATTTTTCTCAAAGAAAAGAATTATAAAAATATAATTAAAGACTTGATTCATTTATCAACATATTTAAAAAAAAAAATAAGTAAAAAATAATACCGATCAACCCTATGAAGTCGTAGTTTTGCATTCTAATTTAAATAATTAATATTCTCGTTGCAGAAAAAGGTCTTTCACTTTATACACTTGCTGGTTTAGTAATAATAACGTTATTTTTAACGAATTCTTAGTTTTTATTCACGCGTCGGGTAAAAAAAAAATGACTTTTTCTTTTCTTTGGTGAACCAAGTTTAATTACGTGGGAGAATTTAAGAAGTTTAAACGTTAAAAATTAATCCACCTGGCTTCTGCAATATGAAATTTAGCACTGTATTCAAGCGCTCCACCGCTCTCCTTCTATGTAGATGTTTCAAGAGGCGAGGCTTTACTGGATATTTGTTGATCTCCACAGCATGCAGCTCGATGCCTCTCCCTTCTCTGTTATCCAGGGCCGCGCAAGCCTAGTGGTCAAGGTCGTGGACTCGCGTCCGGCGGTTTTCGTCCACTCGCGGGTTCGATCCTTGTCTGCCAAAGACCCGCCGTGTAGCCGGGGCTGATGCACGTTAAATCTGTTCGGGGCCCAAAGTCCTCCCGTTGGCGTGGTGTGGATGTTAGGAGAGGGGGGTGCCAGCTCAGGTGTCGTCCTCGTCACTTGACCGTGGTTCAAAATTACGAGGTCCGTCGCCAATAGCCCTTAAAATATAAATAATAAAATCTTAGTGGTGGGAAGGCTCCCGGCCTTGATTTCTTGGACTATGGAATTTGGAAGCATATTTTTTCTTAAATTCCCTAATCTTTTAACAAAATTTATAAATTTATGTGTGCAATTTTCCTATTTTCCAAATATTTTAAAAGACGCTAAACTGAAACTCCTCCTTAAATCTGGTAAGGACCCGTCATCCGTTAAATCGTACAGACCGATCTGTTTGTTACCAACCTTGGGGAAAATTGTTGAGCGGGTTTTTGTCAATAGATTAAATTTCTGGATTCATCGAAACAATATTCTTCATCCACTCCAATTTGGTTTCAAAGAAAATTCTGGCTGTGATGACGCCATTTTCCACTTGATTTCGTATATCAAATGCAAAAGATCTACCGAACACGTTGCTGTTACTTTTATTGATATTCAGGGTGCGTTTGACAACATAGATTGGTCTGTTCTTTTTAAAACCTTAAGGAATCTTCATTTCCCAATCTGTTTTCAAAAGTTTATATACTCTTATTTAATAAATAGACATATTATTTTTTCTAATAATAATTTTACAATAAAGCATCTAATTACCAAAGGCTGTCCTCAGGGTTCGGTATTTGCACCCGCTCTGTGGAACTTATATTTTAATTCTATTTTGAATATAAATTGCGAAAACTTTTTAGTTCAAGCTTTCGCGGATGACCTGGTGGTTATTTCCACAGGAAATTCGAGAAGAGACCTAGAGTATAATTCTAATATTTTAATCGATCTTATTGCTGAACACCTGGAATGGCTAAGGCTGGAAATCTCCATTGAGAAAACCGCCTCGGTTGTGTTTAGAAGCCCGTCAATCCACAACAAGGGAGTTCGTGGTGGCAGCGTCTTTAGTCGAGACCCAATTTTTAAACTGAAGAATTCCTTCATAAAAATTTGTAAATTTTATAAATATTTAGGAATTCTAATTGACTGCCGGCTCTCCTGGAGTCCCCACATTAATTATCTTAAAGAAAAAATTTATAATCTCTCACTAAATTTTAATAGAGTATCCTTCAATGATTTTAATTTCAAAAATTATAAACTGTGGTACTTATGCGTTATAGAACCTATTATTGTCTATGGTGTGGGGATTTGGGGTGGTGACCTAAACTCCTCGCAAATTACTAAGCTAAACTCTATTCAGAGAATTTACCTTTTAAAAATTACCAAGGCCTATAGGACATCTCCCACTTCTGCTTTGCAGGTGATTGCTGGCGTTACCCCTATTCATCTGACCATAAAATTTCATTTTCTTAAGTATCAAATTTGGAGGCGGCATAATCCAAACTTTTTTCACCTAATTAATAATATTCCATTTGATTCAAATACCTCATTGAGAACTGTTCGCCCTGAAAAACGAATTCTTTTTCTTAACAAATTTTCGGGACCCTCCGAGTGGGAGATTTACACCGACGGATCAAGGATCGGGTCCGAAACTGGGTTCGCCGTGTGTGTCTTCCACCGGAGTGTCCTAAACAGAGTCTACATGTTCAAACTGAATTTTTATAATTCAGTTTTTTAGGCCGAGCTTTCAGCAATCGGATTTGCCGTTTTGAGGGCCTTCTCTCATAACTTTAAAGTTTCTGTTTACTCCGACAGTTTATCCTCTATATTGCTACTGCAGAGTACTAGAAATAAATCGGCTTTTATCAATACCATTAGAGAAAAATTAACAACTTATTCTGATTTTTACAACTTACACTGGGTTCGGGCCCACGTCGGAGATTTTTGTAACGAAATTGCTGATTTCTTTGCAAAGCTCGCTATCACTTATGGTGAGAAAATGAATGTCCCTGCCCCTCAGTCTCATATAGTTATGACCTTAAAAAATAAGCTTCTTTCTGACTGGGAGGTCTGGTGGTCAACTTGTAATATTGGTATTCGGGTTCAGTCATATATTCCTAGACCAAATTTGAGTTTTTATACAAATTCTAGTTTTATTACCCGCTACTTAACTGGTCATGGTCCCTTCATTTCTTATTTAAATCGTTTTAATTTAAAAAGTACAAATTTATGTCTCTGTGGCTCTGTTGGAGATGCTGACCACTACGTTTTCTCTTGCCCTTTTACCAGAGATTTTCATTTAAAATGTCCTGTTATTGAAGCGAAACCTATTTGGCTGAGGTCCGTGTGTGAAAATCCCTACTTACATTCTAAGCTTAAATCCTGTATACTTACGGCTCGTAAAATTACCCAACAAATTTATTAATTTGTTTTTCAAACTTTTATTATATTTCTCAATATTTTTATCATCCCTTACCATGTAGCTATAATTGAATGTCTTGTATATGTGTTCCCACCTTTGCCTAACACTTCATTTTTGTTTACGAGTTTGTGGACGTTTTTGTATTGTGCTATTTAACCTGTTGTGTATCTTATTTCTGTGAGAAAATTTCAACTGTTTCTTGTGTTTCTGTCATGTATATTTTTTGTTGTGCAAATACCTTGTACATTTTGTTTAACCTTTATTTCAAAATAATGTAAATCTTATGTTATTTTGTCAATAAATGCTGAGTGCGGGGGTGATTGTTTCTCTCGGGGGTCCGGTCTGCAGCTCTAAACCCTTTGGGTGAGCTCGGTCCCCTTGGGTACTCTGCCAATAGCCCTCGTGTTGCTTCTAGTGCGACGTTAATAAAAACTAAACAAAACTCTGTTATCCAGCGTATTACCAATAAAGAATAAGTTTGAGAATTGCTGCCTGCTATCTTAACCATGACTACTACATATATTAAGCACGTTTGGATGTATCTTGGAGAAAACTTATATATATATATATTAAAAATAGTAAACTATTTGAATATGTTTCCTTATATTTCCCCATACCTTTAATCATTTTATTAATATTTGTTTATGTGTGGGTGTCAGAAGTGAGCTATCATGTGTTTCTGTTTCCCTCTATAAATTAAGTTTCTTTTCATGGATAATGTAATGATAGATGTAAAAAAAAAAATCATGTTATAATTAAGTACAAAATTTGCCGAAATATTTAATTTGTAGAATTGTCGGTAGCAGTTTGAAGCTAAACTTAGCGATTTACCGACTTATCGGTATTGCAATCCATATCCGTAATATTTGAAAAAGACAAAGTGTGAGGAAGATTTTTGAAAAAATTTACTGATGGTAAAGTCACAAATTTTTCTATGCGTTTATCGCATAAGTATTATTTTTTAAAGAGAGATTTCATCGAAAGAGTTCTTTTTCTTAATTTTATGTTTTAAAATGTATACTAATTTTAATC
>BMAW01079560.1:44109-56409 GCA_019974015.1 Nephila pilipes | reverse complement strand
ACATTAAGAATAGCAGTGGTTTAAAATTTCAAAGTGACTCTTGACTTATGCTGTTTTAAAAATATAAACATTTTACCAAATACAAATGTTATAACTTTAGATCCTATTTTTTACTCTGTATCATCAAGCCATTTACTATGCTAAAAATTATTCAATTGCTTTGATTAATAGTATTCTATTTACAGTATTATCCAAAATGATTGCTTACTTCAAATGTAAATGTATTGACCTCCTCTCTAATACCGTCCTCAGAAATCGAATTATTATTGAAGTGTTCTTCTAGAAGTAGATCCATTAAGGCTAGTTTCTTGTGTTTTTTTCCTTCTACATTGTCCTGTGAGTCAATAGGCGAATTCTTATGGTTTCTTTTCATAAGTTCTTCCTTCTTTTCAGAAATCACCTATCGGACGGAGAATCAAATGTATGTTAGTTTACATTGGGTAATAAAACAAATATTCCAGATATCTGAAATGGGTGCACCATTATTATTAATTTTCAGTTTGAATGCAGCTTAGCCCCACAACTAGGCGACGGAGAATAATTTGCCAAATATGGTAGTCTTCATTTACTCAGTGACTTGTTACGGTAGATTCCTCGGCGTATATACGGAATCCCTAAAAATCACAAGTTGGGCGATTTTTTGAAATCATTCTAAGTGTTGGGGCTAAACTGCCTTTTAACCTCATTTCCTTTTTAAATCTATTGAATTAAAAGTTTCTTCTTTTTTTTTTTTTAATTTTTTTTTCCAGTGCAAATATATTTATTTTACAACCTCCAAATATTAGAATAAAAATATTTAGAAAATGGAACGATGATGTATAAAAAGAGAAAATTAATTTACTAATTACAGTGTTAAAAATTTCAACATAATACTACCAGTGTTTTCTTAAATAGTGTGATTGTTTAAATAGATGTAGTGCAACGATAAACACGGTCCCTTTTCGTACACCTGGAAATTTGTACCTTACCTTATCTTGTGTTCCTGCGGTTTGCAAGTTTAGGTCAGTCCAATTAATGCCATAATAACGTAGTCTACAAAGTGTGATTATTACGGTTTTCTGGGAACCTCTCTGGAAATTTGGCGAAGCTCTTATCTTGGTCTTAAAAGCTCACATGCGCCAAAATTATGGACACGAACTTTTACTTATTTCCTTCAATATATTTCTCTCTTACTTTCAATTCCGCTCTATTCTCATTATTTCTTCTATCAAAAACTCATGTTCCTTATCTCTATTTTTATTTTAACACAACATGGCTATGATGTCTCTCATGTTAAAGACCCTTCTGGCTATGGATAACCAGCATTTCAGATTTCATCCTGAACTAGCCTTCTCTTGGCTGCATCGTTGTTCACCGGATTCAGGTAAAACAAACCCTTATTAGTTATCCAATGTCTAGTATAAATTACATAGGTAAGCCAAAATCATTTTAAATATACTCTTATATGTTAAAATCAAAATTAAAAATTACTGATCCCAAAATAGTTGTCTACATTTTAGATGAAACATTACATGATCAGGCTCTTTCTCCCTAGCCACTATATTTAACGCAATAATATAAACGAACTACAAATTAAGGTTAGCATTAATTTTAAACGCGAGCGAGACGGATCTTTTATTCTTATATATATATACATATATATATAATTCATATTTATGAGTAATTAAACACTAAAAAACAAGTTAGGAAGTAATCGCAATAATCAAAAATAAATAAATAAAACAATATGTAAGAAATCATTACTGAGCCACTGAATAAAAATATATACACCAATCTATAAAAATATACAGATAATACATTGTAAATGAGGAAAAAGGAATAAAAATAAACCTGCAAATTTAACTACAAAAGATAAATATACTATATCCTATAGAAAGATAAATATACTATATTATATACTATAGAAGTTTCCAAAAGAAAGTAAGTTAAGGGAAAAATTAAATTGACAATTACCAAATTTTTTTAAAAGAATGAATAAATTGAAAAACAATAAAAAAAATCAGTATTTGAAGAAAAGCAAAATATTTTAGCATAATATGTTTAATGATGTAACAGGCTAGGTTTTCCCAGAATTATTGGCCAAACTAGCCCCTCAACTAAATATGTTAGAAAACATTATATATATGTATGAACTACCGATTAAATTAATTTTCGACACATATGAAACAGGAATTATATCCGTTTGAAGAAAGAAAGAAAGAAAAAACGATAAAAATATTTTTCTATCATGTGACATTTATCGAGTATCTTTTGAAACGTACACCATTTAAAAAGCACTAATTTATTTTTTACATAGTTTTGTGTATAATTGTGAAAATGGTTGATTACACCCACTCTGGTTAAAATGAATAAAAATGAAGAAGAAAAAATTTGTAGAGGAAAAAAAAAAATCCCCAAATTTGAAAAGTAATATAAAAATATTAATCTGTTTGAAAACATTTAAAATCAAATGACATAAATAAGGGAAGATATCATAAAATAAATTATAGAAATTGATGTATTAGATCTATTTAGAATAGAAATGTTAATATATTCCTGGCACTTTTTTGTAGCGCTGTAGCCGCTATTGAACTCATTATTATTGTAAAAATCGTATTTCAAAATTTCACTAAGAACAAGAAAGTAAAATTACTACTTGCTTTGTCCCTTCTGAAGTTTCTTTAGAGTAAGTATGGACATCATGGCCCTGAGGTAAGATATTTGCTTTTCCCATGGGGCTTATTGCCTTTAATAAACACGAGAGAAGTGCCCCCCCCCGATACTCTTGTGATCCTTTTCTATTTCAGACTTTTCTGCTTTATAACCAAATTTTACCTTTTCCCTATTTTTTTCTACCATCTAGATCACAAATCCACACTGTTTGGTAGAGCATAGCCAGGTTTGTCTCTTGAATCATAAACCTCAGGTTTCATTCGTTCACATTACTATTTACTTTTATAGCAAGTTGATGCAGGTGACTTACACCCTCTCCCTCCAATTTTCGTTTCATGTAAACGAACTCTGCATTATTTTTGTTATGACCTAATATTTTCGAAAAGTTTTCATAGATACGTCAAATAATTTATAGAGCTAGTATAAAAGTATTTTACTAGCTAGAAAGAAATGTAAAGGTAAGGGAAAAAAGTGGAGAGGAAAAAGCAAATAGTATATTTAAACTACACAGAAGTATGATATAAAAAACTGTGCACAATTTTACTTTGTTCGTAAACTCCTGCACGATTGCCACATTTTTTGCGAATCTTCTACCCGAGGGTGAAATTTTAAATATAAAATCATTCCACAGCCATGGCCTCTGCATTCTTTCGAATACCCAATCTGTCAGACTGAGGAAGACAAAATAAATTAGAAGAAATGTAAATACAAATAAATACTAAACATAAACAGTCAAATGAGTTGATGTTATATTGTACAATTTTCTAACGTAAATTTTGATATTTATATAAAATGGTGACCTTTCTCACATAAACACACAAAATGCAACAAAATTTAGAAGACATTTAGAATTTTTCTAAGAAAATTGAGGATCACATTTTAATTTTTTCGAAGCAATGTAGTAAAGGTTGTCGTACTGTTGCTCTTGTATATGCTGTAAATAATATTCGACTGACATCAACGTTGCCTTATAATGCACATCACTCAACAATTTTTTGCTGAAGGATGTGCAATATAAGACAGCGGTTCAAAATCAGAAATCCATCATTCTATCACCGAACTACCGCATCCCACTGTACTATTATTGGTAGGGTTATTGTAATCTAGAGGTATAATTATAGTTCCACGATTAATTGTAATAGGTAAATTTATATTAATTTTTGACATATAATAGTTTTATTCAGAGACCACACAATCATTATTCCAAATCTTGGCTAATAAATATCGCAATGTTGCTCGAGTGTAAGTTGTAGTTGATATTTATCAGACATCACCGTTTTGTTTTGGTTTTGTGCAATTCTTTGCTTAGTGATGCGCATTATGAGAATGTGGTTCGTAAGCAGAAGTCTAGATCTTACAGCTTATGTTGCTGCTTAGTTAAATGAATGATAAATAGTTATAGGTTTCTTAGGAAGTGGTAAACAAAAGAAATGGCTTAATAGATACGTGGATAAAATGAATACTAATGAAACCTTCTTTACATGATGCATTTCTTCTATATTAATTTCTATATTATTATCAGATGATTGTTATTAAAATATATAATAAAAATATATGAAATGGTTTAAAAGTATATTTTACAAATTCGCAAATTATGTTCCATGAAATTATTCGTTAATGAAGATGTAAGCCTTCACATTTATGGAACTGAAATGAAATAATAGAGAAAGAATAACTTACTAAAGTATAACTTCGAGAAGGATTAACAATTTGAACTTACTTTACAACAGCTTTAACATATGGACTACTTGGCTGTGTTTGGGTGTGCATTTCCTTTCCAAGAATAGATTCTAGAAAAAAGTTTTAGTAAATATAAAAATTAAGGAGTGGTAGAGGAGAAACGGAAAAAATGTAAAAGCCATTGCCAAAAAATAAATAAGTTGTTCACTTCTGATTTTTATTCAGAGGTGAGGGGGGGATTTATAAAGAACAAAAAAATAACGGCTCGGGGGGGGGGGTTCGTGGAGTATAAGAAGGTAGACACACTCACAAAATTAAAAATATTTTCTACATGATGACAAGTTTTCAACGTTTTCCGAGGGAATTTGTATAGGAAAAAGATGATTGTTTATACCAGCTTCACCATGGTTTAGTTTTAATATTAGTGTGTAATTTTTTTAGAAATTTTGTTTAATACTATACTATACAGCATAACTTACATCAAAGGAACAAAAGTATACAAGTATTTCGAGAAATCTAAGAGAATCAGTTATAATCTTCTTAAAAAAGAATAGTGTGTTTAAAATAAACACCAAAAAATGGTGATTAGCCAAAATCCAACCAATGAGTTTGCCCAAGGAATTGTTTTATACATCGTTACGATACAAATATGCAAGGCAAAGTATGAAAAACTTTCTTATAGGTCATTTGTGCTAAATAACATTTAGTTAGATGTTCAAAGCAATGCAACTAATTAAATTATAAGAAGGAATATATACATGTTAAATAAGTTCCTAAGAGAGTCATATATTTAGTCTCCTTATTTTAAATCAACCTTAAGTGTATTTGTTTTAGCGTGGTGTGGATTTCCACATTTTCATTCACCATGACTACCCTTCCTCCCAGGTCCTCCCGTTGGTGTGGTGTGGATGTTAGGAGAGGGGGGTGCCAGCTCAGGTGTCGTCCTCGTCACTTGACCGTGGTTCAAAATTACGAGGTCCGTCGCCAATAGCCCTCGTGTTGCTTCTAGTGCGACGTTAATATAAACTAAACTAAACTAAACCCTTCCTCCCAGCATGCGCAACACTTGCAGTACGAGTCTCCACTATTTTCTGGTTGCTTTACGAAACGGTTAGTCGTGATGCATGTGTCAGCAACCGGTCCGTGTTGCACGGTATTGCATTTTGTGCATATTTCCACAAAACAATTTTTTTTTAATATTTAAAGAAGGATAATTAAATAATAAGACAACGGTTTTTATGCAAATGTTTTGTCAATAATTCCTAGTTTTAGGCAGTTAAAATGGAATTAAAGATTAAGTTTTTTTTTCACAAAAAAGGCACTTGTAAGGAAGGGGGGTTATCGCCCCTCGCCTTTCCCCAATCTCCGCTACTGCATACCGGATTTGTGATTTCTTCTTTATTTTCACAATTCTTAGTTTAATGCTTCCATCGCTCAATCAAAAGTAGACAATAATGTTTTATTTACAGATACTTCAGCTGAAAATTATTCATTCAGAAATAGCAATGATTTTCCGAAATCTCCGTTAACCCAGAGGATTTCTCTTAGTTTTTGTAGAAAACCACTTAATTCATTCTAGAAAAGTTGCCGAAACTTAAAAACAATTAAGTTTAAACTTCTATATTCTTTTAATAAAAATTCATATGTGTATATACACTCAGTGGCCAAAAAATTAGGAGCATCTCTCATTCAGATTTTACAAGGTTTTGCAAATTGCAGCAAGTTGCACCGGCCAAGCAGCACGTGCAATAACATAATACACTGGATTTGCTGATGAAGAGTTTTCTCTTAGTCAAAAGCTCCAGTTAACATTATAATTTGTTTATTCAAGAAGAAAGTAAGATATTTAAGTTACTTTGAACAAGGCATGATTATGCTCGCCAGAAGGAGAATTTTCGATATCTCTGAAGCTGCTTACCTTTCTGATATTTCCCGTACAACATTATCTCGCATCTTCGAAGAATGGAAACTGATTCTAAAGACCTTCGACGGAAAGAGGAATAGTGTGCAGAAAAACCAGGTAACTGATACACATATTGCGGAGGGCAATAGAAGAAATACACTGTAATAGATTGTACCGCAATACAATTTAGGATCCTCTTAAAGTATATCGATACGCTGTGCAATGCAGGTCTTACAAAGGAATGATTTTATGTAAAACATAAGAAAAAGGCTTTTGTTGGCCCTGTGACGCCGAATTTGGGCACTTGAGGAATTGAAGTTGTCTAGTACTTTAGACGAATCAAGATGGACTACTACATAATGTTGACAACTGTGTCCTTGTGCTGTGCAAGTAGCTCGAACCCATGGATCCGGGATGTACGATGACAATTATTCAAGTGGATGGTGGTAGCTTAGTTCCTTTGAATACATCCTCCAACGTTAACGCGTAACTCCATTTGGTTTCTGAACTCGTATACCCTTTTATCGCCTCAATATTTCTTGATCATTATCGTTATTTCCTCCATGACAATTCCCAATGTTACCGCTCTAGAATGGTCGTGGTAGCTTAGTGGTTAAGGAATCGGATTCGCGACCTGTGGTTTTCGTCAAGTCGTGGCTTTGAGCCTTGATATCAATTATAGATCCACTGTGTATCCGATGCTGATGCACGTTAAATCTGTCGGGGCCCAAAGTCCTCCCGGTTGGCGTGGTGTGGTAGTTAGGAGAGGGGGTGCCAGTTAAGGTGCCGTCCTCGTCACTTGAGCGAGGTTCAAAATTACGAGGTACGTTGCCAATAGCCCTCGTGTTGCTTCTGATGCGACGTTAATAAAACCAAATATAAAAAAACAACAACAACCAAATAATACCACTCTAGAATTATCTCAGATTGATTTGAAAAGCTTAATTCAGAGTTAATTTGCTTCAATAGTTCCTCCGTCACCTGATCTAAACTTCATTGAACATTTACAGAATGAAGTTGAACGATCTGTTAAAAGCCCCTAACATCACCGTCTAATCTTGATCCTTTTAATCTTGCTCGCAATCAAAAGCTGCCATTTCGTTAGCATGAAGAAATATTCCTTCTCAATGGTTTGAGCACCTTTAGAGTCCATTCTTAAAAGAACATCTGCTGTAATTAAAGCCTAAAAAGGTCCTCCTCATACCCCCAAAAATAGTGGTGAGTAGCAGAGTGTTCCTAATTTTTTGGCCTACGAGTATTAAATGAACAGGAACATTGCTTCAAAAGAATAAGCGAGAAATGATCACCGTTGATGCAGATGCAGCTCAGTGTTCGATTTATAGAATTTGAGACGTACTTACTATCTCTGCCTGAAGTAAGGTAGCAAAGGGTTTTCAATGTTCTGTTCTAACTCTTTCAGTGTGTGGGGACTACTTGGATATACCTGACTTCTTAAAGGTATCAGTATATGAGGGAAAATAGTAAAATACTAAATATATGAATCCTTGATTTTGTGACATACGAGTATATGTTGTAAATTTATTGGTAGAGCTTAGATTTTTTTTTGTGCGCCTAATACTGAAATTTTAATCGATCTGTAGAATTATAAAAGTAATTTTTCAGCCCAAAAGTTTTTTCTTCTTCTTTGTTGAATATGGACATGATTTTTCAGTCATATTTGCAATTAAGTTCTATTAAAAAGTATTGTAAGTAAAAGTACAGTTTTTTTTGTTATGGAAGAGACAATTACAAGTTTTTAATAAAGACAACACATACATTAAAGTTTCCCAACTTTTCCAGATGTGAAAAATATCTTTTAGCAATCCTTTCTATGCATTGCCAAAAATTTAAAAAAATATTGACGATGAAAAACAATTCTTGTGGTACACAATTAAAAATAAATACCGATAATTTAATTCACTAACTCATATATTTAATTACCAATAAAATATAATAAAATAATAATGGATAAACATTTCTCTATACCTGAAGCAAATGTTCTATCTGATGGTTAAATAAATTACAATGTATTATAACCTTTTGAATTCTCTCCATTGCTCAAAATTATTGAATTAACCGCATTTGAGGATACTTATTGAGAATCATGCACTTGCTTCTCATAATAAGTAGTTACACCGATTATTCTTATATTTAACTTTTGTTTTGTTTAATATTGTCACTATAATTCTATTTAATTTATGTGACTTACCGCAAATGATATCCAGACTGCACTTACAGATGAGTGGGACGACGTCGACGAATTCTTCTTCTGTACTGCTCTTGAGGATTCGATTGAGGATTTTGGACTGTTTGTTGAATACGGGCAGAAAGTCTTTCAGGATATTAAAATGGAATGCTGGAGTCAGCATTTTTCTTCTAATCCTCCATTTTTCATCGTGACTTGCGAAAAGAGAAAAAAAAATAGACATTAAAATTGGTCAAAGCATTAATATGCTTATTTTCTTGCTAATTATAAAAAAAAAAAATCGGTAACACCTGTCAGAAAGGAAGAACATTTCACAGCTGTGTATTTTATCCATTCATTTTCATAAACACAATCATAAGAACAAAATCAATCTTCAGGTATCAATGACAGATACTGTTATCGCAAACAACTTTTTTAAGCAAATATACTTTTCCCAACAGCTATACGATTTTTAAGAAAATTATAAAATTAATCCACCAAAAGATATTTTAAGTTATTAATATTTAAAATAAGAGGATAATAGAGCCCTCTATACCAGTACGTGAATCATGAGTGTGAACAGCTTCTAGAGCTGTGGTTGCAAACCTAAGACCCGCGGGTCAGACATTTACACACAAAGGCATTTCAAATACACACTGATTAAATGATTTAATGTTCTTTTCCAACACCACCTATCCATCAGGGGATTACCTACAGGTAAGTGTAAGAATTATGACCCCAAGGAGGCGAATTCTTTTCTTTCTTATAGGATTTACGGTTTTCGGTAGTGACGCTCCCTCGTGATACCCTAGAGATCTTTCTCTGTTTTTGACCCTTATGGTCAACCAATTCTTACCCTTTTCCCCCTTTTTTTTTCTTTCGCCTTGACCAGGGATATACAATGATCGACGCAGCATATTCAGATTTAGCTTTTGTGTCAATATACCTCTACTTTCACTTCACTACTTCGACATCACTTTTTTAGCATTTCAGTGAACTGTGTAAAAAACTTCAGAGAAAGGGACAAAATGATGTTTGAAAATATTAAATAATCATGACGAAACTTGACATTTTGATTATAGATTAAGATGTGAAAAAAATAAAGTATTTTCCTTAATTACAAAAATATTTTCGAAGCATAACTAATTTTTGAAAATAATAATTTTATAAAAAGTACATTTCACTATATACATAACAGAATTTGAAACAGTGGAGCTAACCGAATTTACGTGGCTAGATATCCATGATTTAGAAATGGAGTTAATTGAATTTCAAAGAAGTTAGCGAAAAAAAAAAAAGTGAAAACTTGATTTCCGAAGAAGAAAAAAATTTCTGAAAGTAGTACAAGTAATATAATGGCCCACTTAAAATTGAAAAAAAAAAATCATATTCAACATACGGGATTCTTTACTAAACAATTTCGTATCAATAAAGAAACTTTCTAATGCTGTTTTAACGATGTTTGGGTCTACACATTCATACGAAAAGTTGTTTTCCTCAATGAATTAATTTTATTAAATCAATCAAAAGAAATAAATTAGGAAATAAGTTGAATTCGAAATGTGTCCAACTGATTGATACAGAATATGAACCTTATATTAAAAAACTATCTGAGAGTAAGCAACACACACACACAAATGTTTCATATTAAATGTACTTTTATCAACTTTATTATGCATGCACATATCATTAATTATGTTTATTAATAAAAAATTATCCATAAAACATAACAACTTATCGTTATTCCCTTTAATTCAATTATTCAGTATGTGGATGCCATTGGGGATGGTGCCACCTGGTGCGATAATTCTTAATTCTTGGGGGTATCACCCCATTGATATCGATTTCTTGACGTTGAGACTTATTTTTTGCTCTTCACTTGCAAATGATAAGTTGTAAAATAAAAGTGTATGTAGTTTTCAGGGACATTTTTTATTTTTTAAAAAAAGCGTGAAATAAGAGATGAACCATTAAATTTTTTCTTTAAAGCTGTTATCCCGTAATGTTAAAGAATAGGACCTGAAATTGGATCACAAAAAGCTGGAGCATTAGTTTTATACTCACTATGTCTCTTACAGATATATTTATAATATTATTCATTTCTATTTGAATCGGATGTTTTTTTTTTGGAGTTAAATATATTCCATGTTTCGTCTCTTAAGCTGTAATGCTAACTGGGTGTTGAAAATTACGTGTTCGAGAGAAAAATGGTGCTTTTTTTACAACGATTTTCTGTATTTCACTTAGTGGGTGTGTGAGTGAGTGCGTGTCATCAAAATTTCGATCGTTAATTTAACCAACTTCCCATTAAGCTAGAGCTCTGAAACTTTAAGAATCGTTCTTACTCGCCTAACTATGCAATATTTAGACATTTGCGACAAGTTTTAACTAATATTTCAATAATTTTTTTTAATAAACTTTGCCACCGTTTAAAAATGTTATTTAAAAAAAAACGTTGGTTTTTTTTTATCTCGATTATTGGTCTTGAAATAGCCTTGCGAAAAGAGAAAACAGCATTGACAAATTTTAGGTCTTACCACATTATTGGAGCCTTTTTACCATTCCTTTTCTCTTTTTCCAAGTGATGCCTATGACTTAGTGTGACACAAGGTTTAGTATTAAATAAAACAATAAACTAGATTTGACTCGCTTCTCAAAAATTTTCGCCATCTTTCATCTAAGACATCTAATACTGGTTTATCGGTTAACCGGTAAATTGCGAATCACAGCCTCAAATGATTACCGATAATATTACATTGTTTTAAACGGCAGTTTGGTAAATTATGAACATAACTGTATACATTAAATATTTTTGCACTTATTAGCTACTTTAGGGTTTTAATTATTTTGTTAATGCATGTAAACCCAATAAAAAAATAATCTTAGAATTGAACTCATTTGTCCTTGCAGTTAAAACTATATACTAACTACGGTTATCCAGGGCAGAGCAGGAGTAATAAATGTTGCTGATTAAAAAAATTCTTAGAATGCACAATTATTTTGACATCTGCAATTCTGTTATCCACGAAAGAAAAACTCAGCTCAACGATCAAAGAAAAAGGAGAGATACAACATAATAATCCGCCTCGTATTCATAAAATATTTTCTATACACTTAAGAAGATGAAGCATTTTCGACTAGAAAGTGTAAAAATAAATATATTCAAATATTATAAGATTCGCTAATAATTATTAAATCAACAAGTGTGGAATAAATAACTTTTTCCGTGGCTTAATTATTTTACACGAACATTAGATCGCACAATTGGGAGACCAAAAGTTTGAGCAGTTAATAGTTCTTACGGGCTTATTTTGCAAAACATGTTGACTGATAGATTTCGTATTTAATTTAATATTTTTAGCCAACCAAGAGGCTATTGCTTTAGTTAACCCAAAAATATTGTAGCTGATCATTTTGAAAAAATGTATCTTGTTTTTGAGTATATTTTTGATGTCTGCTTAACTAACTTAATTTTCAAAAATACGTTATAAAAAATTTCTCCTGAATTTTTTGTTGCATTGAAATAAAATATATGTTATATGTAGCATATGTCTGTCTTACCACTAATGAACTTAAGTTTCAAAAATAAGTCATAAAAATTTCCCCCATTTCTTGTTAGATTGAAGTGAAAGAAATATAAATAATCGAATATTAACAATAAAAACCAAAGTTTTTAAAAACAATGTTTTTATATGGTGGCAAAGTTTATTAAAAAAATTATTAAAATATTAGTTAAAACTGGTCGCAAATATCTAAATATTGCATTGTTAGGCAAATAAGAACGGTTCCCAAAATTTCAGAGCTCTAGCTTGATAGGAAGTTGGTTAAATTAACAATAGACAATTTGATGACACACTGATACACATACATACAGACACAC
>BMAW01079560.1:0-29109 GCA_019974015.1 Nephila pilipes | reverse complement strand
AAGTGAATGTATGAAAATTACATAAATACTGACTGTAACAGAAAAATGATAACACAGATTGGGACTAAATACACTGGTTTCCAAAAAAAAAAAACAACCATCATGAAAATAGCGATTCCTCATAAGGTTGCATCTAGAATATAATGAAACTGAATAGCAGTATAGAACACATTGTAAAGTAAAAAATAGCATGGAAATAACATACCAGACAATATTATGGTGTCTTAGAAATTAGCACATGTATAAAATTAAATAATTGAATGTGTCCGTTTGGTATTGGAAAAATTACTTCAATAGGCAGTACAATAATATCTAGAAGCAATACAGCACATACAGCGATGTGTGATACTGTCAATTATGGGATCTATGAGTTCACTGGGAAGTGAGAACCAATGTTCTTGTAAGCAGTAGTAAGCGTAGCAAGGGCCTGCGAAGGAGGATTGAGAGCAATAACACGTTTTCCTACAGCATCCTAAACATGCTCGATGAGATTCAAATCTTGTGATAGATCTGGCCAGTTCTTTCGTTGTATCGTTTGATGCTGAAGATAATTTTCTGAAATTCGAGCTCCGTGGGGTCTAGCCTTGTCTTCCTGTAGTAAGCAATCATTATTTATAACACCAGGATAAAGTCGCACTTCAGCATCAAGGGTGTCAAGTTATTTATGATTCTACTTGAAAGACATGTTAGCCTCCTCGTTCATTCAAAGAGCTACTACCACAAACATAGACATTATCTTTTCCGTATGAATCTCTTTCACGGATGTTTGATAGATGATTAAGTGTTCCTTGTTCTCTCCTGATCAAATAACTCCTACTATAATTCTGGAGGCTAAGCTTAAACTTATGAAGAGGGCAGGTCACCATTGTTCTACCATCTAATTAATATGTTGATGTGCTCACCGTAAGCGTTCCCTTCTGTGACGGGAGCCGAGAGGCACTCAAATAGCTGGTCGCCTCGTGTGGAGACCACCTCAGTAACGCCTTCTACACACGGTAGATGTTGGCACCAGCCTTCCAGTGGTTCCAGCAAAGGAGGGTGAAAGCTGAGCGTTATGGCTGTGTTTCCATTTTTTAGCGCTCATAACCGCAAATATCGGTCATTGGCGCTTATTGAAGCACTTGGCCATCCTTATCTGAACCTTCTGGATGCTGAATCAGTTGTTTGAAATAATTGCTAAAGTCTATGAACCACAAAAGGTCTCTGAGTTTGATTTGCCTCTACTCTCCCAACGGCTCTCTATCGCAGTTTTTCCGGAAAATGATACCTAGAGGTCATTGTAACGAAATGACAACCCCAGATTTCTTGCCTCACTATTACAACGATATCTGCAGCCTTATTCTGCTTTTCAATATTCCCTAATTTCCCTGTTACTGTTTTATTCAGCACTTTTTATTTAACAACCTATTCAAATTCATTACGGATTGGCTTATTTTTGAATGAGTATTGCTCTTTCTATGATTTTTCTTCAGATTTTAGAAACTAGTGCAGAAAATAAGTGATAGTCAACATTAAGCAACTTAAATGATTGCTTCTAAAGTGAAAGAAAATAAATTATCCTAAAAATAGTATTAATATTATACAAAACATTTACTAGTACTAATAAATTGTTCAGACATATTAACAAGAAGAGCTGAGAGAAGAGAAATCTTTGTTGTTCATGCGAGTAATAAGGATTTATCCTAGAGGTTTGCCGAGTTGGATACTCATAGCAAAGCTGAGACAAATCGGCTTTTTAAGATGCTTAAACAAGAATGGAAACTGATGGAATGAATTAAACTTTCTTGTAGTGTAGTAGTTTTAATACCGTTAGGCATAAGGTCTAGGTAATCTGATTCAATTACACATAATACTGAAAAAAATTCTCCGAAGTGTTTAAGAACTCAGTCAGATGATTAACTACTTCTTTTATCAGTTATAAATCTGTATACTTAAAGATTGTACAGAACTTGAGATAAAAGTCGATTATTTGTGCAAATTCATGGACGAATCTCTGAATGAAAGTTCTATGTTAACAAATTCAGGTAGCAACACGGGAACACAACTAATAAAAGTTTTCTTTCTCTCTTTTTCCCGGAAGAATGTATATATATATATATATAAAATATAATGTTACAAATCCAAGATAACGTTTCTCTGCCGCAATGTTCCTCTTATAAGGAAAAAGAGACATTTACAGAGCCAAGTCTACCAAGGAGAGCTTAAACAATGTCCTCTTAACCTTGGTGACGAATTTAGCAACCATTTTGGCGACTTGGTGATAAATTAGTGACTTTGGTGACAAAATTATGTTTCTAGAAATGGATGGATTTAGTCGAAATATCAGCTTACGGACATATTGTTACTCAGTCAGATGATTCTTGTACAGAAATATCAATAGTCGAGATATCACGTTACGGACTTTTTTTTTTTAAATTTTCTTTGTGAAGTTACACTTGGCCTGAAAAGCTATGAATAGGAGAGATGTAAAGCTTGGGGGGAATTGATTAGAGTCAGTCGGCACTGGCTGAGCGAATCTGCCAAAGAATTATAGATAACGTGGCTTAAGGAATCTACTGGGAACAATCGGAGTTTGCCTTGGAAGTACAAAGTATTAGTATAAAGATTTGTCCTTAATAAGAACTAGTAGGCTGGTGACCTGAACGCTGCTGATAGAATTGCGAAAGTAATTAGAAATGCTGTTTTTGTTCCATTTATGTCGCTAATGGATTCAAGTGCTCGGTATCCTATTTGTACTGCTATTCCATCCAAGCTTTGCTACCTGTGTGTCTTCTTGACCTAAATATACGTGAATAAAGTGTCATTTGCTAAGTCTTGCGCTGATTTCACTCGCCAACAACAACACTCACATGCATCTTTTCTCTCTCTCTTCCTTTTACATAAATAGATTAGGAGACCAAAGTTTTGATCCATTGTGTTTCTTACATACCAACTTTTTATATTTTAAAATTGTTTTTTTATTGTGAAAAATTGTTCCCGAGTAAGTATTACTCATAAATAATTGTACGATTTTGGAATTAAATTTACATTAGTTTTTTAACGATTTAATTTATTTTTACATACTTTTATTACAATATACAAGAATCTAATAAACTGCTTTATTATTAGGAATTTATATTTTATTTTCAAAGTTTAAACAATTAAGCAATTTGCTAGTATAACAGTTTTAATCGAAAATTTTAACGTATTTCTGGTAATGGAAAAGTCGATAAAATACTTTCAACAGTAACATCATTCACAATTAAAGACAATTTTGTTTTAACCTGCAAATCCTGTAAAGTTATCTATGTTTGTTGTTTCGTCCATCAAAGGTTTTATTCAATTGTTATGTATTTTGGGTGGGTTACACATTCTTTTTATTACAGGATATTTTTCCTTATAAGCCTTTCAGAACGAAGAATATTTTAAAACAATTTTTTTCTTCAAATTAGTGGGTAAGAAGTTTTTAATTGTCTTATGCTTTCATACTTTTTTCGTGGATTGTCTTCCTTTCCTATGCAATTGTCATTTTGACTGAAGAATCCCATAATTTTCTTTTTAATTTCAAATTCGTCAGTAAATTTGAACTGTTATAGGTACCGAGTGACATCTATTGGTGCCTATCTATACTAAAATATCAATGTACTTTTGTAGAAGCCAGTTACACATCTTTTTTCGTAATAAAAATAATCAATGATTCATTTTTCTTTTCCAACAACTGAGTTTCATCCATTATATCAAGGTACTATTTAGAAATCTCTTAACAACTGGCGATTTAATTTTTTCTTTATTCTAAATTTTCACCAATTATATTAAAATTTAGGTTATAGGAAAAGAGCAACGGGAAAAAGTAAAGCGAGCAGCTAGGCTCCATTTTCAAAACAACGCCAATTTTTTTTTAGTTTAGTTTTTATTAACGTCGCACTAGAAGCAACACGAGGACTATTGGTGACGGACCTCGTAATTTTGAATCACGGTCAAGTGACGAGGACGACACCTGAGCTGGCACCCCCTCTCTTAACATCCACACCACGCCAACGGGAGATCTTTGGGCCTCGAACAGATTTAACGTGCATCAGCCACGGCTACACTGCGGGTCATTGGCGGCCAAGGATCGAACCTGCGACTGAACGAAAACCGCCGGTCGCGAGTCCATGACCTTGACCACTAGGCTACCGCGGCCCTAAAACAACGCCAAAGTGGTACTAAACGCGATATTACCAGAAAAAGGTATCCAGAAGACTGGATTAGATAACCAAACGGAATATTACTAGTTTAAATATTAATCATCAAAAAATGCTCTTTGCCAAGCAGCACGTTACCCAATCCAATCCATCAACGACGTAGAGTCAGCATATCCCTTGCGGAATATAGATGACACCTTGTATAACAATCGTTCTTTATCTAATTAACCCTTCAAATTTATTTTAGAAATAATCATTATTAAATTACATAAATGAAATTGATAAATACGACGTAATTTTCAAATTTAACTTATTATTCTCAAAAAAAAAAAAAAAAATCAGTATTTATGTAAGAGAGGAACAGGGGACTCAATACTGTAGTGGTGACACTTTAATTATTAAACAAAATCGAACCGTTTATACATCGTACATAGAATGAAATTTCCGGTAAATTGACGATGAAATATTGAAAAACGTTTTCCGGTTTATGGTGCGAAATTTTTATTATATATTAAGGCTCCCATCTACTCGTCATTTTGATTTCGTGAGCATAATATTAATCCTATGAAATTTCTCTAATACCGATTTCTACTACGGATCAAATATTTACTATTTTATCACCTTGGATGAAAGAAGTGCCTTTCGAAAGAGCAAAAAATAACGAAGATTACTGCGAAATTACATTTTCCATTCTATTCTTTAAAAAAGTTTAACTTTGATTTTAAATGATTCGTTTGCGTTTTTTTTCCTGTCTTTAAGAATATTCTGGAATATTTTCGAAATTCCGAGAGAGAATATAATTCCGCAGAAGTCTTCATTACTTTTTGCTCTCTTGGATGCACATTATAGCATTCAAATAGATAAAATAATATAGATTTGAGAACGATAGTAGAAATTCCATAGGATTAACATCACTTCACGAAAGCAAAATGGGCGGCAGACGGGAGAATTAAGCGCAGGAGTTATGTCAATCTTAAAACTAATTTTGTTTCCAGTTTTATCCTTTTTTAATTAATATTTTTTATCGTAGCAGATATTCGAATACAAATTGAAAGTTTTTATATTTTTAGTAGCAGCTATTTTTTTTGGCTCGCACACTTAATTTTGATTGCCAAGAGTGACCGGCAGGCTGCTGTACTGTAAGAGATAAGACCGTACCTCTTAATTATGAGCTACAGTCAAGTGACGATGACTACACTTTAGCTGGAACCCCACTCTTCAAACTCATACAACAAGCCAACATGAGGACTTTGACCACAGATTTATTAATATCTTCCACGCAAAACTATCTATCCTTGGAGTGCAACTAGGACTCGAACGTATGACTGAAGTGAAACAACACCTGCCTCTTCGCGACCATGAACACTCGAATCTTGCAGTCACTATTTTCAGAGAGCCTTGTGGCCGCGGTAGCCTAGTGGTTACGGTTTCGGATTTGTGACCTGTGGTTTTCGTTCAGTCGCGGGTTCGATCCTTGGCTACCAAAGACCCGCCGTGTAGCCGGGGCTGATGCACGCTAAATCTGTCGGGGTCAAAGTCCTTTAGTGGCGTGGTGTGGTAGTTAAGAGAGGGGGGTGCCAGCTCAGGTGTCGTCCTCGTTACTTGACCGTGGTTTAAAATTATTAGGTCCGTCGAAAATAGCCCTCGTGTTGCTTCTAGTGCGACATTAATAAGACCAAACAATCTAGTTAAAGGCTCTCTGAAATTTAGTTTAGATTTATGTTTTATTAAAGTCTCACTAGAAGCAACACGAGGGCTATTGGTGACGGACCTTGTAATTTTGTACCTCGGTCAAGTGACGAAATCGCACCTGCGCTGGCATCCCCTCTCCTAACTTCCACCCCATGACAACGGATAGGCTTTGAGTCTTGATAAATTTAACGTACATCAGGGTCTTTTGTGGCATCAAGACTCGAACCCATGACTCCACGATCATGACCACTAAGTTATCGTGGTCATCTTTAACTTAAAAGGAATGATTTTATCGAGAGAATTTCCAATTAATTTTGTTTGGTTAGGGATCACATTGCATTAGTACAGCCCAAGGATTATTCTCGTAGTTACAGATATTGCCGTACTTTCCAAACAATTTTCATAGGAAGTGAATTTTATTCAGAGACTTGTATTCAAGTTCTATTACAGATAAATTCGTTAAAGTTGCCTTAGTTTTTGGTCAAGATAGTCTCGTGGTCATAGTCGCGAACTAATGGTCGGAATTATTTCCGTCGAGTCACGGGTTGGAGTCGTGATACCCATAAATATCCGTCGCGTAGTGGGGCTGAAGCATGTTGGGATGGCTTCGAAGTTGGGAGAGTGGGGTGCAGCTCAGATGTATTATCGTCATCTGATTATGGTTTCTACTCATTAAACGCACCGAACCATAGGAAATTCTTAGCTCCTCTGATCTTTTTCGTAATGATTTTTTCAACCTCCCTTTGTTCTAAGAGTTTCTCTCGTGTCGTTTGAGTATCGAATTCAAGTACTTTATTTTGCGGTAGAAGTATGATGATTAAATCGTTTTTAATCCCTCATTTAAAATAAAAACAATAGCCATTTCCTTTTTAGTGTATTGTTCATTGTCTATCTGTGGCTTAGAACTGCGAAGCGTTGAAACGAACATAACGTTGAATAATTTTTTTAAGCTTAGAATAACAACAAGTGTTCAATGTGCCCACCCTCTCCAAAAAAAAAATGATGATCTTGTATCCACACATTTTGAGGAACGTGATTCAAGATAATGGGTTGATTTATTGATAGATTTTATTAACGTCGCAATAGAAGGAACACGAGGGCTATTGGCGACGGATTTTGCAATTTTGAACCTCTGTCAAGTGACGAGCAGGACACCTGAACTGGCATCTCCCTCTCCTAACTTCCATACCATGAGAACGGGAGAACTTTCAACCTTAACGTATTTAACATGCCTCATTTCGGCTACACGGTGAATCCTTCGTGTCATCAAGGCTACAACTCGGCGAAAACTGCCAAGCATCCGTCCACGACTCGAACAAAACTGCGAGGCCGAGACCATGACCCCACGGCCTCTCAAGATACTGGGAGTGACTTCTTGTATACCCTTAATTGTAATTCATTGAAGCGATTTTTTGTTTATTTCTTGTATAATTGAAATTTTCGGCCACGGTAGCCTGCTGGTCATGGTTGCGGAAAAATGACCGGCGTTGTTTCCGTTGAAACGTGGTCTCGAGCCCAGGTACAACTGAAGACGAAGCGGGGATAATGTACCTAAAATCTGGTAGACGTCCCAAGCTCTCCCATTGGCGTAGTGAGGAAGTTTGAAGAGAGAGGTATCAGCTCCGTTGTCGTCTTCGTCACATTTGACCGAGGTTCAAAATTACGAGGTCTGCCACCAATAGCCTTCATGTTTCTTCTAAAGTGCGACGTTAATACACAATGAACCACACTCCTTCCCTTTATATCTAAAGCGCAACGGCTACGATAACCGTTGAAATGAATTTTGGTGTGATCAAGATTCGAACTTATGGTTTAAATTTCCCACGGCTTGCCACTTTGCCACCAAGGAGACACGACAATGTTTGGATACCACCTAATGTGGGCATAAAGAAGATCTAAGAGAACATTTTATTCCAAGGCTAATTTGGGAGACTTTGAGGACCAGCTCTTAATTCCCAGAACAATATTTACTAGAATGCCCTGAAAAACTCGAACAATATCCAACATCATTGAACAAATAGTTATAAATGTCTTCTAAGCAAGATCAGTCCATTTTAAAAATATTTATTGATGCATTACGGCTTTGTTTTCGATATCATTTTGATTACTGCACGAAATTTTGGTTAGTTCTATCACTGTTTTTCATTATATGATACAGTATATTAGAGGAGAGGCATTAGTTTTAGTTTTTATTTACGTCACATTAGAAGCAACACGAGGGCTATTGACGACGGTCCTCGTAATTTTGAGCCACGGTCAAATGACGAGGACGACACCTGAGCTGGCACCCCCCTTTCCTAACTACCACACCATGCCAACGGGAGGACTTTGGGCCCCGACAGATTTAACGTGCATCAGGCTCCGCTACATGGCGGGTCTTTGGTGGCCAACGATCGAACCCGCGACTGAACGAAAACCGCCGGCCACGAATCCGAAGCCTTGCCCACTAAGCTACCTCGGCCTATAGATGAGAGCCATAGCGTCACTTTTGGAAAAAATGGGTTATGAGCCCAAAAAAGGGGGATTGCGTTTGCTTATTAACGTTGTACTGAGAAGTAACACGCGTGGTATTGGTGACTGATCTTGTAATTTTGAGCCCCCGCCAAGTGGCAAAGTCGACACCTGAGCTCTGGCACGTCCCTCTCCAAACTTCCATACCACGCCTCTGGTGCATTTGGGATGTCGACAAGATTTAGCGTGCATCGACTCCGCTACACGGAGAGTCTTTAGTGGCATCAGCACTCGAACTTACGAGGGAAAAAACACCGGGCACGAGCCCAGGACCTTGACCACTAAACTAAACTAGCTTAGCCCCTTAAAAAGTTTAAAAGTAATTGGTCACATTATTGATTTCAAGGAGGGAAGTTGGTACTTTTTTTCAAACAGAGGGTGGCAGGTTAAGACAGATTTTATGAGGGAGTTAAAATGGGCTATGAACTCATTTTAACTCACTCATCCAATTATTATTAACGCTGAAATGAGAAGCAACACGAGGGCTATTGGCGACTGACATCGTAATTTTGAACTTCGCTTAAGTGACTCGGAAGGCACCTGAGATGACACTTCCCTCAACAAATGGAGAACTTGAGAACTCGACCAGATTTAACGTGCACCAGCTTCGTTACACGACGGATGTTTAGTAGCATCAAGGATCGAACCCACGATTCGTTGAAAACAACACCAGCAGCGAGTTTGCGACCATGACCACAAAGCTACCGTGGTGATGAGAAAGTCATGTAATCTTTGTCTAAGGATTAATTACTTAAAATTGGATGATTGACTGATTTTATAAACGTCGCATTGGAAGCAACACGAGCGCTATTGGTGACGGACCTCGTAATTTTAAACCTCTGTCATGCTACGAGGATGGTTGGCAAATCTCTCTCCTATCTTCCACAATACACCAACGGAAGGATTTTGGACCTCGACAAATGTAACGTGCATCAGCCACGCCTACACGGTGTATCTTTAGTGGCACCAAAAGACTCGGATCCACGATTCCACGAAAACCGCCGGTTGCGAGTCCTTGACCATGACCACTTGGCTACCGCGGTCACCCTAAGACTTAGGATAAGGAAAGGCTAAGAAATCTGTATTCGAATAAAGTGAAGTGAAACCATTCCAGTGAGGAAACAATTACAATTGAGAAAATCAACGACATGAGAAATTGAGCCTTTCATTGGATTTCTAGAAATCGCAAATTGAACGTAGCTCTTTTTTTGTACTTCATTGGATATCTCCTTCATCTAAGGTAAACATTTTAAAATAGGAATATTACCTTCATTATGAATAGATTTGTGCTGACGTATCTAACTTATTAACAAGAAATCTGACCCATTTTAACATAATTTGCACGAAATTTAGATATTATACTGAAATTCAAATAAAATTACCATCGAATAGCCCAACATGAAATTAATTGGAATTCATTTTTTTTGTTATTCTACCACATTGAAAGTGAAGAAATCTTTTATCAACTTTATGTTACGCTATGGCGACTTTCTTTGCTCTTCACTTCATGCTAAATAGGCTGATTAACTCTTGAATTTACCCCGTGCGAAATTTAAGTCTACATAAATAACTTATGTAAAATATAGAACTTAAAAAAAATGATATTGCTGATGAGATTTGCTATATTTCCCATAAGACGAATATCTAGGGAGCGTTTTGGTTGGATAGATTACAGTTCTTAAAAATTATTTTACAAAAATATCACAATATTTTTAACATAATGATCAGCCTTCCGAAGTTTTTGTGTGAAATGTATTAAATGAATTTGTTCAGAATATTTTTTACGGTGAAAATCTATTTTATTAACGGATTTTAAATTTTTTTTTTTAACAATTGAAAATAAGACATCTGATAGGGAACATCTTTAATAAATCGCATTATTAGTCTGAAATTACAGTGACTCCCAAAATTGAGTATACACCTTCATTTTTAGGCATTAAAAGTATTGAAAGGTAATACTAAATATTTATATAAAATTAATTTATATCTAAGTGATGAAATACATTTTAAGAAATATACTAGACGTGAAGACGAGTGTGAAACCTGTTTAATAAATTATGTAATTTTTAAACGGATACTACAACATATTAAGTCTCAAAATTGAGTAACACCTGGCGTAATTTTTGAATGAGAACATAAAAAGACAAACTAATAATTTTGTTGCTCACCCTTTTGAATTAATGACAGCTTGCAGAAGGCGTGGCATCGATTTTACAAGATTTTGGGTTATTTCAATAGTAATTTTCAACACATTCGTGACTTCGCTGAACCACTTTTGCAATTTTTCTAAGAGATTTACCTTCAGCTATTTTAATGACCAGCACTCTAACTTGAACTGCAGTTTAAATTCTGAAATCCATTTTGAAGATAAGAAAATAATATTTTCACAAAAAACTTATAAATTACGATCTAAATCCAATGTCGTTATTAAAAGGAAAAACTTTCGTAAAATAGTAGTAGCTAATTTATCAGGTTGTGGTCAGTTTCTACAAAGTGTACACTTAATTTTGTGACATCAATTCGTGTCGTTTAGTCCCATATTGCAAATAATTTTATTATACTAACTTCATGTTTATTTTTTTGATAAACATCTATTTTAAGGAGTGATTTATCATTCGTATTATAAAACCTTTGCATAAAACTTTTTACCATATATTTCTATTTTCAAAGTTAAGTAGAGTTGTATACTCAATTTTGGGAGACAATGTAGTTCGGCATCCGCTCTATTTGATTAAAGTAGTAGCTTAGAATGATAATTATTTTTCCTGTGTTCTTCACTTTAAGAGACTGAAAATCATTCATATTATATGAAACATATACAGCATTTGCGTTTAACATTCACTTGCTAAACTATCAAATTTTTGTTTCCTTGAACAAATTTTTGTCAAAGGTTATCTATGTTTTATGATTAAAAAAAAATTCATTTTTTTAAAAACTGTATTAGTATTAATTTCATACATTGAAAGACTTTGTTTTTATACTATTTATAGAAAATTAATATCTTGATTAAAAAGGAATTTTCAATAAAAAAGAATGGTTTTTTAAGTTGAGAAAATTTGAATGTCTCTCCAGTACAGGCAGAACCCTCGGGAGCTTACCTTCTTCAGGTAAGTACGGTCACAATTCACCCGAGGCGTAAGAGAAATTTAATGGCACGAGAGCCAGATGTGGCTATGCTGCTCCAAACAAACAAGATGCAACCCTGGTCAGGATGCTTGAAAAAAGATGTAAAAAAGAAAGTTTAACAAGGAGAGTCGAAAATAAAGAAGGATCACTCGGGTATCCCGGATGACGCGTCACCCGTGTTTACGAAAGGCATTAAACTCCATAGGAAAGAAAAGATTACTGGGGGACCTTGGGATCATGATACCCGTTCCTATTTAACGATGGTAAGCCACTGAGGTTTCCTGATATAATCCATAGGGGCAGGGTGCCCGGCTGTACCCCCAGACACCGGGTACCCATTTCAGTCACCTCTTACGACATGCATGAGCTACAGTGGAAATTCTTTAACACCTTATCACCACATGGATGACTCACACGAGGCATCCTTGTGACATTTTACCTTTCTCATGGGGTTGCTGTTTTGGTGAAAGTACGGGAGACGCACCCATTAGGATACCCTAGAGATTCTCTTCTGTTTTCGAGCTTACTCCTTGTCAATATTTTAATCTCTAATTTTTTTCAAATATCGAGATAAGTTGCACTTTGATTAGCACAGGATAGCCATATCTGGCTCTTGGCTAATAAATTTTACCATCACTCACTCACGAGTATAGTTATAATTAAACTAGAGTATCGTTTTTCCTTTGGAGTGCTTTCAGAGATTTCCCCAAGGAGGTACTTTTGACGCCAATTAAGGAATAAAGGAAAATACAGGGTAGGGCCTATGTTTTTCTACGAGCTCAAAATGCTAAGCACCCTTTAGGAAATCAGCCTTTATAGAGCAATTATGAGATTATCAGCCAGAGATGTAGTGTGATCTTTTTCTCCGATGTAGTTATTGTCTTTGGTTTGACCGTCATTGCCGCGAGCTCGCAGGTGACGTTGTTTTTTTCGAGCAGTGTGTTTGTCCCGATGCCAATAAAGATCTGACTCATGAGAAGTCTGATGGTAGCCAGCTTGATATGGAAGTTTTGGAGAGGGAGGTGGGGATAAAAACTCCGGTGTCGTCCTCGTCTCTTGAGCGATGTTCAAAGCTACGAGGTCATTCGCCAATAGTCCTCTTGTTGCTTCTAAGAACAATGCGAATAAGGAATCGATTAGTACCTTTGGTAAACCTTCTAGGATGACTAACGATCTTTATTTTCGAGTTCCTCCTATCTATCATAAATTCTTACAATTCTTGGGACTCTTTTAAAATCCTGTCCACTTTCGCCGAAATAGAAAATGTTGTCAAACAATGAAATATTGTACCAGTAACTGGAATGTTTACTTCCCCTTACATTTTGGAAGAAATTAGAAAAAAAGGAGAAAAAATTGGGATCTACTTACTATATACGGAAGAAAACTTTTCATTCTATTGAATCCTATCATTGAAAAAAGCATTTCAATGATGTTTCGTATTTGATGCCAAAAGAAGTGGTGGAGGGCACGGTTGCGAGCTCGTAGCTGGCGTCGTTCCGTCGGGTCGTAGGTTTGAGTTCTGATACCACTACAAACTCTTCGTTTAAATGGTCCGTGTCACGTTGTCTGTTGAAGCTCGCAGTCCTCCATTTAGTGTGATGTGGAAAATTGGAGACTGAAGTGCCAGCTCAGATGTGACATGACCGAGGGTTCCGCTAACACTCATCGCATTGCTTCTAAGTGCGGCGTTAATAATTATAATAGAACGGTGAGTAACATTTTCCAAGTATTAAAAATGAATTGGTAAAGAGTGCATAGTTTCTTTTATTTGTGAAAAGCTATTGAAGATTTGAGATGCGAAATTCCTTAACTTTCGTAGCTTTGTGGATCCAAAAACTTGGAATACTGTGGAATTGGGCCAAATTCCATAAAAAAATATTTGGGCACCACTCCACCATTGTTTTCTTCATTCACTTATATGGAGAGAAATTTTTGAAGCATTAGATTCACAATGAGAAAAGGACCCATTCTTCATTATATTGAATGTAATTAGGTATTTTTGGCCACTGAAATGATTAGTATGATTACATCTGGAATTGCGCTACCTTTCATTGGTAGATTTGGTTTTACAAAACACATTTAAAAAGTTTTACCTTTTTACTCTTTCATCATTTTGTGTTTATTTCATGTTCTTAAAACAATGCATTTTAATTGATTTTAACAAATGTTTGGCGCAGCATAGCCTACTTTGGCTATTGCTCCATAAAACTCCACAGTCACTCATACTCACTTGGTATTAGAGAAAGCCTTGTCTATTTGATAGACAAATATTTTCCATAAATTAGTTAGTTTTTGATGCAACGGGATCAAATATGGCCAATTCAAGATTAAAAACTCACAATTGAAATACAGAATGATAAAATTAAGGCTCCCGTCTACCCGCCATTTTGATTTCATCAGCTTAATGTTAATCCTATGGTATTTTGACTTTAATTCTCACATCTTTATTATTTGATCTATTTGAATGCAATAAAGTGCATCTGAAAGAGCAAAAAATAATCAATGATTCTGTGGAATTACTTTTTTCCTCCAATTTTTAAAAGTATTTGAAAATATTCCTTAAAGACCGGAAAACTCAAAAACGAATCATTAAAATAAGAATAAAAATATTTTTAAAAATCTTAGGGAAAAAGTAATTCCACAGAAGCATTGATTATTTTTTGCTCTTTCAGATGCACTTTATTGCATTCAAATAGATCAAATAATAAAGATGTGAGAATTAAAGTCAAAATTCTGTAGGATTAACATTACGTCCACGAAATCAATATGGCGGGTAGACGGGAGCCTTAAATGAAATTTTGATGATATTGAAGACAGATTTGAGATATTATTTAAAATTGCATACAGATTCAAAGATTGTTTTACGCGAAGTGATAGGAATACATGTATACTGAACCGTATTTCTGCCTTGGTTTAATATAAGATTTTCAATCAAGACTTATAATCTCGATAGATTCTTTAGTAATAATGATAAATGCGCGTGAAAGAGTTAGTCCCAGTGTAGCTCATGTATGTCGTAAGGGGCGACTAAAAGGGGTACTCAGTCTCTGGGGTATAGAAGAGCACCCAACCTCTATGGATTATATCAGAGGATCTCATGGGCTTGCTTTCTTTGGGTAGGTACGGGCATCATGACCCCGAGGCGTTCATCATGAAAAAGATTCCATCATGATAGAATATTTTTCTTTCTTAAGGAGTTTATTGTCTTTTGATAAAAATAGGCAACGCACCCCAGAATACCCTATCGATCCTTCAGTTTTCAACCCTAGTTCTTGTCAAACTTTTTACCTTTTTTTCAAACATCTAGTCCAAAGTTACGTCTTGTTTGATGCAGCACTTGCGCTATTTAACTTCACTTTCACTCTCTCACTGCCCCTTAGGGGCATACCATCGTCAGGTAAGAAGGTAGGTGAATCATGATCTTGAGGCATCCCAGTGATCTTTTCCCCTCCCCATGGGTTTTACTGTGTTTATTAAACACGGGGGACACGCCCCCCTTTTTTTGAATACCCTAGCACTCCTTGTCTGTTTTCGACCTTCCTCCTTGTCAATAATTTGGTATCTTTTCTCCTTCATTTTATCAAACCTCTAGATTAGTTAAACCCTGTATGGTGCTGCATAGCCCAATCTGGCCCATGCGCAATTGATATCCAACATCTCACTCGAATTTATTTCATTGGAATCCTCTGAAATAATTTTGGGTGAATGTTGAGTATTTTAATTCAACCGAGCTTTGAAATAATTGGATGGCTTTGTGGAAGTTTGAGACTCACAGGCCCGTCCTATTTGTCTTACCATGGAACGTCGCTATTCCTCAAGGGATTGCCTTCTTTAGGCAAGTACGGGCATTACAATCTCCCGAGACATCTCAGTGATATTTTTCTTTCCTATTTGGTTAACTGTCTTTGGTAAGCACGGTTACCCCCGGGATACCAAAGCGATATTTCTTTACATTCGAACTTTTTTTCTTGTTTTTTAATTTTTTTTATCTATTTCTTATTTTTTTCAAATGTCTAGATCACAGTTACATTTCGTTTAACGTAGCCTACCCACATCTGATTCTTTTGCCATTAGACTCCGTCATTTCACTTACTTAGTCCGTCGCCAAATGTAGTGATTCTCAAACCAGGTAAACGACAGTCAGCTTGAAAACAAATGACCTGTAATAAATACACATCCATATATAGAAAACAAATGTTTCCTTCATCTGGGGGGATTGATAGCTGAATGGACTTGTTACGGATGGACTTGGGCTCAATTCTCATACTTCCGAAGACCTTCTTGTAACGAATCAAGTGCACGTTAAATTTGTAGGAGTTCAAATTCCTCATATTGACTCGCTGGAGAAGATAGAGAGGAATGACAGCTCACATGTGTCGCTGAAGTAGCTGTAATGATCATGGTTGCGATATCGTGACCAGAGAAGATTCAGTTCCGACCCGTGTAGTGACCGGAAATGACAATAGTCCCACTGTAGCTCATGCATGTGATAAGAGGCGACTAAAATGGGTACCCAGTGTCTGAGGGTATAGCCGGACGCCCTGCCCCTGGATATTATATCAGGGGACCTCAGGGACTTGCCTTTAGGTAAGTGCAGTTAAAACAAATTGGTCTTTTACACCACATTTGAATTTTTAACTTTTAACTTGTATTACTACTTTCTGTGTGTTACTTGTTTAAAAAAATTATATATTTTAATTTATTTTAACAAATGTTTGGCGCAGCATAGCCAAATCTGGCTCTTGCTACAATAAAATTTACATTCACACTTAGATTCAGTTCCGTGTTCGAGTAAAGATTTCATTAAAATGGATGGTACATAAAGTAGACTTGATGTACGCTGAATATCCCGGGGCACTCGCATTGGAGTAGCGAGGATGTTAGAAAAGGGACGAAGTGTGATGATTTCCATCAATTGACCGTGGCTTAAAATAATACCCATCATCCGCCAATGACTCTTGAAGTGTTTCTAAATGCTATGTTAACATACAATTAATCAGAAGATTTCTTGGCTGTCGTTCTCCTCGACTGAGCATGGTTTAAAATTACAATTTACTTGTAGTAGTAGTCCTCGTGTTTTGCTTCAAGGAGTGGAGTCGGTAAACAAATACAATAATTTAACTTAGTAGTAGAATATTTACACTATCCGGCGTCTTTTCTTTCTCAGGCGAATGACAACAATTTTCCATAATACAATTACCTATGTCACCAGTTTACATTTTAAATACGTTAAATTTTTCGAATCCCAAAATCCTCCCGTTGGCGTGGTGTGGAAGTTAGGAGAGGGGGTGCCAACTTGGATGTCATCCTCGTACTTGACCAAGGTTCAAAATTACGAGATCGGTCAACAATAGCCCTCGTGTTGCTTCTAGTGAGATGAAGAAGAAAAAAAAAAAAAACCCAAAAACAAATCCCTTTTGAGAAAGAGCGGAATGAATGCCCTAGAGACTGTAGGCTGTGGTAGTCGAGGTGTCATAGCATTGAGTTTGATGCTGACTTTCTTTCGAAGGTAGGTTTGAGTTCTGATTCCACTGAAGACCAGCTTTGTAGCGGTGCTGATGCATATTAAATTTGTCGAGGCTCCAAGTCCTCCCGTTGGCATGATGTGGGAGTTTGGAGAGGTAGGCTCAAAATTACTAGGTTTGTCACTTATAGCCCTCGGGTTGCTTCAAATACAAAGTTAAGAAACAGTTAATCAGTGTTGGGAAAGGTCTCAGCTTAGGTCTTATCTTGGTGACTTGTCGACGATAAAAAAAATTACTGTCTGTCACATACAGTCACGTATTGCTTCTAAATATGACAAGTTTCAGGGCGGAGAAAATCCGAATTGTTAACATAGATCAGTTTATCAAAACTTGATGAGTTAATGCTATTAATGGCACAGTTTAACAGAATGACTGCTGTATCATTCGTATTTCGGTGGGTCTGACGAAATTCTATTTATTACTCTTTCTGAAAATTCTCGGCCTTTCCACATCACTACTTCTAAATTTTTGTCAACCTCGAAACAGATTCCTTCTTAACTGCTATATGATGCAATAAGATTCAACTTTCACTTTTCTGTTTGACTTTCCAAAAAAAAATAGGGTAACAATTTTCACACCTAAAACTTCTAACTATTCGTCATTACAGAATATTTCAAAGACAAAAGTAATTTTTAGAATCTTTGATGTTTCGTTCGCGAAGCAAGGTTTTATCTGAATGCGTATTCTAAAAGGTTTTGTTCTAAACTCGCCTATTTTCGTCTACGCTCAGAAACAATTTGCGCATACGTTAACAGCGCATGACGGAGATTTTCTTGCATTCCTGTGGCCTCACCAATGTATTGTCTTATAAATTCGTGTGGCTGTCAGTGTGTGTATGCCTAAAAGTTGTTTTGCTACTTTCAGAATAGCTGCTTCCCGCCCATTCGTCGGATGTGTGACATGCGCAACTTCTATGGCAATGCGGCCGGCAACCGACTGTTCTTCAACGAACGCGACAGTGACGTCTCCATCAACGTCGAGTGGGAGGGCCAGAAATGGCACTTTCCCGGCCACAAGCTCGTACTAAGCACCATGAGCGAGGTGTTACGTACGATGCTCGAGACAGACATGATAGAAAAGAACAGCAAGACCATCAACATCCAAGACAGCAATCCTTATGCCGTCAAGCAGTTTCTCAAGTGAGTCCTCTTTTTCGTCTTTTTTTTTTGGCCAAGGTAGCCGAGTGGTCAAGGTCGCGAGCTCGTAGCCAGCTTTTTCGTCGAATTGAGGGTTCGAACCTAGAAGCGACTTAAGAACTATCGTGTAAAAGGTGCTGTTGACATTTAAATCTGTAAGTCCCGTTTGTGTAGGACTTGCCTTCTTTAGGCAAGTACGGGCATCATGATCCCGAGGCCCCCTAATGATCTTTTTCTTTTCCATGTGGGTTTAACTGTCTTTGGTAATCACGGGTGATGCATCTCCGTGGTCACCCTAGCGATCTTTCTCTATTTTCGATCCTCCTTCTTGTCAACCAATTTGTGTCTTAAATTTCTTCTCGTCAGACCACAGTTAAATCTTGTTTGGCGCAGCGTAAACATACCGGCTCTTGCGGAAATAAACTTTACATTCACTAACTCACTCCCGTTTATGTGGTGTGGAAGTTGGGAGAGGGAGGTGCCAACTCAAGTGTCATCCTCTTCTCTTGACCGATGTTCAAAATTCTGAAGTCAATCGCCAATAGCATTTACGTTGCTTCTTATTACGACGCAAATAAACAATCATATGACTTGATTTGTGAAGTTTTCTAACAGACTAGTGCAATATTCCTTTACAGCTGATATAAAACGGTTGAAGATGTTATAGAAAAGAATAGTTTTGTCTGTAGTTGGTCTAAGTTTAAAGTTCTTATGTTACCCAAAAGCGACATGAAATCAAATCAATGGAACAATTGGTTAAGAATCGAGTAATAATTTTAATTCTTGGCTATAGTGGATATGGTGTAGTCTTGTAACACCAATAGGTTAATTGAGAAAAATAAATCATTTAATTGATTTCAATAAATTGTTATTCGTGTAATTTTAAGTTAATTTAAGGCTAGTGACCATGGTCACAGCCGAGGTTTTCGCCGAGTCGTGAGTTCGATCCCTGATGTCACTAAAACCCGCAATGTAGAGGGTTTTATACTTGTTAAATCTGTTCGAGATCCCAGTCCACTCGATGGTGTTGTGTGGAAGTGCTAGCTGTGGTGTCATTCTCGTCACTTGACGATCCGTGTGGTGACCAGGTAAGAATAGTCCCACTGTAGCTCATGCATGTCGTAAGAAGTGACTAAAACGGGTACCCCTAGCGTCTGGGGGTATAGCAGGGCACCCTGCCCCTGAGGGTTATATTAGAGGACCTCAAGGACTCGTCTTTTAAGTAGGTACGGGCATTATGACTTCGAGCCCCCCCCCTGTGATTTTTTTTTCCTTTACAAAACTGTCTTTGGTAAACACGGGTGACACTATCCGGAATACACTAGCGATTTTTATTTCCTATCCTTCATGTCAACCAATAATCTTTTAAATTTTTTTCCCATGTCAAGACCACAGTAGCATCTTGTTTGGCGCGGCATGGCCATAGTTGGCTCTTTGCACCAATAAACTTCTTTCACTCACTTCCTATTTTCGACTCTCCTTGTCGACCAATATATTTTTAATGTCTAGATCACATATTTACCTTGTTTGGCGCAGTATAACCACATCTGGCTCTTGCGCCAATAAAATTCCCTATCACGCACACGCCTCGTCACTTGACCGAAGTTCAAAATTATGTGTGCTATTTTCAGTAGCACTCGTGTTGCTTCTCAGTGCGACGTTAATAAACAATTTTAATCAAATTAATTATTGAACTGCTTGGATAAAAACAATCCTGTTAAATTTGTATTTGGCATTTTAATACATGTAAAATTCCTGTAAAAATTGATTCAAGCTATACTATACGAAGTAAATTTGTAAATTTATGGTATAAGAATGTAAATCATATCCCACACAAAATCATTTAATTTTAAAAAATAATCTCAAATTCTTAAATTTCTTTTTAGAAATTGTTGTAGAAAGTAGCAGAGACTATTTCGACGGGGAAACAATTAGATTAGGTTACGTTTAAATAAACCCAAATTTTTCATTTTAAAAGCAATGGAAGTCATATTTAAACATTAAAACATCTGGATGCTTGTGTATCTGTTTATGCAAAGAAAATAATTTTATACGTATGGTTATGTAAGTGTAATTAATAATCTATAGCTTTTTATACATTTGTGATTCATGTGGTTACCTTTAGTTACATTTTGCAAAGCCTTTACAGCCTTCATAATTAAGAATTTGCTGAGTATTTATAAAAATTGAACTGTTTATAATACATTCCTCGCTTTGAACTATATTAAGCTTAATTTTTGAAATTATAACTAAGTCTTAAGATTTTTTGAATCAAATGCATCAAAATGTTTATACATTGTATAATATTTAATTTTGAAGCGTTCATTGGAAAAAAATTATGTTCACTGTTTCGAAAATCTTATTTCATAGCTTGCAAAATATCACCACTATGAATAAAATAGAATTATAAGAAGGTGCATTTTTTGCAATTTCTCAAGCGCAAAACATTTCTAAAATTTTTGAGAAAAAGGCAGACGTTTGGAGAGAAGATACTATCTGGGGGTTTCTTTCTCGTTAACTGACCTAGGTTAAAAATTATTAGATGAGTCGTCAATAATTTTCGGCATGCTTCCAAGTTCGATATCAATAAGACAATCCATTGAGATAAAATGCAAATACAGATGGTTATGGTTTGGGAAATATGTTACAAATTATAAAGACAATTTTTGGATGCCCTTTTGATCAATTTCTTGTTAATATTTATGGAATCAGCAAAGTGCTCTCAGTTTTTTACTGACCCGTGTGGTGACCGGGGATGACAGAATAGTCTCACTGTAGCTCATGCATGTCGTAAAAGGCGACTCAAATGGGTACCCAGCGTCTGGGGGTATAGTCGGGCACCCTGCCCCTGGGGATTATATCAGGGGACTTCAGGGACTTGCCTTCTTCAGGTAAGTATGGGCTTCACGAACCCGAGGTACCCTAGTGGTCTTTCTTTTCCATGGGGTTTACTGTCTTTGGTAAACACGGGTGACGCACTTCCGGGATACCCTAGCGATCTTTCTCTATTTTCGACCCTCCTTCTTGTCAACCACTTTTACTTTTTTTCACCTTCACGTCTAGACCACAGTTTAATCTTGTTTGGCGCAGCATAGCCATATCTGGCTCTTGCGCCAATAAGCTTTATATTCACTCACTCAGTTTTTTACTAGCAAAATAAATAAAAAAATTAACATTTTAGTGCCTCAATTACCTTAGAGAAAAATAATAATAAACAATCATATGATTCATACTTCAAGTTATCTTCATGTTCTTATTATAAATTCTAGGTATCTGTACGTGGGAACAGTGGACTTTAACAACTGGACCCAAGCGGTAGGTCTTCTGAAGATAGCGCACAAGTACGGGGTTCAAACCCTGATCAACCTCACTGAGGCGTATCTGGTCACCACAATAGTGTTCAGCAATGCATGCCTCCTGCACGAACTGTCTCGCACTTACTCGCTAAAAATACTGAAGAAGCAGACACAGGGCTTCATCTTGGACGCTGGATTCATCGTATCAGCTACGGACGGCTTCTTCAATCTCCGCCCTCGCAGCCTCGAGTCTTTCCTCAGCAGCACCCTTTTTAACGCTGAAAACGAGGGCACCGTCCTCACCTGCCTCAGGGAGTGGGCCGTCTGCGAGTGTTCACGCAGGTGAGTTAAAATTCTGTTTTAGGGAAGGAGCATGTACGGACGGGAAATAACCTATAGAATAACACGCCTCGTGTATACTATTAGATTAAAAATTTTACTTCCATTTGTTCTGACACACGTGAGGTGGCCGGGTGTGAAAGAATAGTCCCAATGTAGCTCATGCTCGTAGTAAGAGGAAACTAAAATGGGTACCCAGTGTTTGGATGTATAGCCAAGCACTCTGCAATTGTGGATTATATCAGGGCGCCTCAGGGGCTTGCTATTTTAGTAAGAACGGACATCATTCACCCGAGATATTCTAGTGATCTTTTTCTCTCCCATGGGTGGTTAGGAGAGGAGGTGCAAGCTCGGGTATCGTCCTCTTCACTTGATAATGGTTCAAAATTACGAGATCCGTCGCCAATAGCCTTCGTGTTGCTTCTAGTGCGATGTAAATGCAAACTAAAATAACAAACTCTTTCATGGGGCTTATTGTCTTTCATAAATACGGATGACATGCCCCGTCATACCCTAGCGACCCTTCTCTATTTCCGACCCTCTATCTTGTCAACAAACTTTATATCTTTTTTCAATTCTTTCACGTGTCTTGATCACAGCTATTTGATGTAGCATTGTCTCATTTGGTTATTGTCCCATTAAAATACTGTCACTCACTAACCCTCTCGCTTGCTTTTTGGGGGCCGCGGTAGCCTAGTGGTCAAGGTCGCGGACTAGCGGTTCTCGTTGAGTCGCAGGTTCGATCCTTGGCCGCCAAAGACCTGCCGTGTTGCAGGGGTGTATGCACGTTAAATCTGTTGGGGGCCCAATGTCCTCCCGTTGGCGTGGTGGGGAAGTTAGGAGAGGGGGGGTGCCAGTTCAGGAGTCATCCTCGTCACTTGACTGAGGTTCAAAATTACGAGGTCCGTCGCCAATACCCTCGTGATGCTTCTAGAGCGACGTTAATATAAACTTAAACTAAACTCGCTTGCTTTTCAATTTTTTCCCTATGTTTAGATTACAGCTTTATCTTTTTTTCGCAGTATAACCACATATGGCTCTAGCGCCAATGAAACACTGTCACTCACTCTCATTTGTTCTCGAGGTGCTATTAGGGAATTGATCCACAACGCATCTGTGGCTATCCTTGTACCACGAAGTTTTGATCTTAATTCTAACCTTTTGGGACTTACCTACATCAGGTATTACCCTCTGGATACCATAGTGACCCTTCTTTATTATAGCCCTTCTTTCTTGTAAATTATTTTGATATTTTTTCCCATTTCTTCAAGAGTCTAAATTATAGTTATACTTTGTTTGGCGGAGCATAACCATATCTGGATTTTGCACCATCAAATTCCCCAGAATTTACTTATCTTAAACCTGAAGACTCGAGATGGATTATTTTCATGTACTAACGGACGCAATTTTTATCATGCTAGCTCGGTAGTAACTTAACCGTACAACTGGATGCGGTTAAATTTTTACAGATCTCACAGAGTTAAAAAAATACCTTAAGTTGTAGCGACCCTACAAGGGCTTACCCTTAGGTAGGCATGATAATAAGGACCCCAAGGCACCCCAATGATTTTTTTCTTTACCATGAGATCTTTGGTAAACACGGGGGATGCACCCTCAGTTTAATTTTGACCCTTCTTGCCAAACTTTGTGGTCGTGGTAGCCTAGTGGTCATGGTTTCGGATTCGTGACCGGCCGTTTTCGTTCAGTCACGGGTTCCATCCATTAGATTAACAGTACTTAATTTATTTTTTTATTTGAAGTAATAATTGTTAATTTCTTAACTTATCTACTATATACATTTTTAATTGCCTTGAGCCGTTGTTCAACGTAGTACGCCATTGTCACGACAAGTGGCGCTGTCAGTGCTTCACTAAAATATATAGCCAACTTAAATCCTGACAAGGCCTAAGAAGTCCCATCAGGGGGTGTCCAGATCAATTTCCGTAGCCTTTGATCCCGGAGCGTTAAGTGTCCAGTTGGTGTGGCTAGCCTTATACTTCCCAAGTGTATTGGGGGGGTGTGTGCCAGCTCAGGTGTCGTCCTCGTCACTTGACCTGGATTACGAGGTCCATCGCCAATAGCCCTCGTGTTGCTTCTAGTGTGACTTTAATTAAAACTAAACTAAAACACTAAATCCAAGTGAACTGGGTACAGAATTATTCACACGGAGGGATGAAGGGTTGAACTGATCTATGACTAACATCCGAACCCACCTGGAATCGAACCCTGGTCGATAGTACTGGCAGTCATATTCGCTAACCATTACACTATCGAGATCACATATGCATATGTAACAGAGATAAAAAAAAAATGTCGAGATAAAATTACGTCAAAGATGTGTGTGTTGAGCCCAAATATTTCTTGAGAAACAAAACTATATACAGTGGCACAAACAATTAAGAATACACCTTACTTTTACTTGATAAATCCAACTTTCAATCAAAATAACATCTTAACCAGAAGTGCAAACGAATTTTTATTCTTAAACATAAAAGGTTTAATTAACAGTAAAAATAAAGAAAAATCAACGACAAAATTCTAAAATAAAACTTTTTAGAGGCATTTCAAATAAACATAAGCAGATTTTTACCTCAAAAAATTGAGGATACACAAATGAAATTTTTGTTTAACTACCACTTGATTTCTTTTTGCTTGCTACTAAAGTTTGGGAAATTTTATCCTAAACTTTTTCATTTGTTATTTCTGTCTTTTGAAGTTGGTTATGAGAATATAAAGCTGTAATTTTAAATGGAAAATGGCTCCTCGGAAAGAGACTAGTATTGATGTAAGAAAATTTATATTAAGGTTATTTAAGAAGGGAAAATCTTATCGTGAAATAGCTGAAATTGTCGGTAAAAGTCACTCATGTGTCCAGAAAATCATTGGGAAATTTAAACGCGATGGATTAATTCAAAATAAGAGTGGAAGAGGAAGGAAAAGTATTCTGAGTGATGTAGCTAAAAGGAAAATTTTTAAAGATATCAAGATTAATCCTAAACTGAGTGCAGTCAAACTAGCTGCAGAAAGTTCTCGAATAATCTGCAGAAGTGTAAGTGCTGAAACTGTGAGAAATGTGATTAGACATGCTGGATATAGCAGTCGAGTAGCTAGAAAGAAACCTTTCATAAGCTTACAAAATCAGAAAAAGCGTTTGGAGTTTGCAAAAACTCATCAGCTGAAGACAGAAAACTTTTGGAAGAAAGTTATATTTAGTGATGAAAGTAAATTCAACATTTTTGGAAGCGATGGTCGTCACACCGTTTGGAGAAAGCCGAACACCGCTTTGGATCCAAAAAATTTACGTCCTACAGTTAAACATGGTGGCGGCTCCGTCATGGTTTGGGGTTGTATGGCTGCAAATGGGGTAGGAAATTTAGTTTTTATAGATGGTATAATGGATCATAAGCTTTATATAGAAATACTCCGCATCAATCTTAAAGAAAGTGCACAAAAATTGGGTTTAGATGGAAATTTTATATTTCAGCACGACAACGACCCCAAACACACGGCACGTAATGTCAAAATTTGGTGTCTCTTTTTCATTGTAAACAGCAATTGCACACACCGCCACAGTCCCCTGACATCAATGTCATAGAAAATTTGTGGGCCACACTAGAAACAGCGATCCAAAAACACCAGATTAGAAACAAAGCCCATTTAAAGCAAGTGTTACAAGAAGAATGGGATAAAATATCTCCAGATACCACTAAAAAATTAGTTGAATCAGTACCAAGACGTTTGGAGGACATTATAAAAGCCAAAGGACATGCAACAAAATACTGATACTGTCTATGCATGTAATATATCGAAAAAATTTCATTGGTGTATCCTTAATTTTTTGAGGTAAAGAACTGCCTATGTTTACTTCAAATATTTGTGAAACTTTTAATTTTAGATATTTTTTTGTTGATTTTCGTTATTTTTACTGTAAATTAACCCTTTTATTACGTGTAAATGTAAAAATACGTCTTCTATTCTAGTTAATGTGTTATTTTCATTAAAAGTTGGATTTATCAAGGGAAAGTAAGGTGTATCCTCAATTGTTTGAGCTACTGTAGTTCAAGTAAAATTGTTTTCTCAGATTGAGTTAATCAAGAAATGCTTAAAACTTTTATTCCATGAAAAGAATACGGAGCAGTCAAGAATTTCAAAATCTTGTACAGAACTAAGTTTTCTTGATAAAAACTATTCTATCTACAGGTGCATGGCACTGTCACGAACGAATGTCCTCTCGGCCATGGAGCCTTTCCTGAAATACATTCGGTGGACCTTGATCCCCGAGTCTCAACGAACTTTCGTTCCCCGCTTCTTAGCCGATAAGTACAGGGACGACCAACTGGCCTTGCGCAAGCCCTTTGTCATCCCGCCTGCCCTCCAATTCCACATTAACTACGTAAAGTTCGTGGTCGAGTTGGGGGCTTTCCATGACCAGGACCAGCAATCGTATGGTAACATCAACTGCCTCAAGTTCAGCGTCGACAACCACGTCTACTTGGCGGGATTTCGCATTGTTGGACTCTTCAGAACCTTTACAAGATTCCTCTCAGGTAAACACCAATAGTAATGCTTCGACCTTCCATGCTCACTCACGCCTTAGCTTCTTAAGGTAGGTACCTGTATCATGACCTATAGAATCCTAGCAATCTTTTTTCTTTCCAATGGGACTCAATGCCTGTGATAAACATGGGTGACACTCACCGGGATATTCTAGAGATTTGTCTCTATTTTAGACACCTCTTGTGCACCAATATTTCCTTTCTCTAGCATCTTGACCATGTGGTGACCGGGTGTGACAGAATAGTTCCACAGTAGCTCATACATGTTGTAAGAGGCGACTAAAATGGGTGTCTGGGGTTATAGCCGGGCACTCTGCCCCTGGGGATTATATCAGCGGATCTCTGGGACTTGCCTTCTTTAGGTAAGTATGGGCATCATGATCCCGAGGCACTCTAGTGATCTTTTTCTTTCCCATGGGGGGGGTTACTGTCTTTGGTAAACACGGGTCACCCTAGCGATCTTTCTCTATTTTTGACCCTCCTTTTTGTCAACCAATTTGTGTCTTTTCTTCAATTTCTTCTCGTCTAGACCACAGTTAAACCTTGTTTGGCATAGCCATACCTGGCTCTTGCGGCAATAAACTTTAATTTCTCACTTGATCCTTCTTGTCGATCAATCTTTTTTCATTGTTTTAACGTCTAGATCACAGATTTACCTTGTGTGGCGCAGTATGGCCACATCTCGCTTTTGCGCTAATAAACTTTACTATCACTCACTCACTATCACCAATAGTCCTCGAATTGCTTCTAAGTGTGATGTTAATGAACAGTCACTCAAAATCAATTATACGATCTTTGATAAACATTTTTGACAATTTCCCGGGTATCCATGCAATCTTTCTCTATTTTCGACCCTCTTCTTTGTTAATAAATTCATGCCTCTCCATCATTTCTTTTATCTCTGAAATCATTTACGCATGCGTATTTGGTATCTTATCCAGATTTGGAACATGTGCAATTTTCCCTAAATGTAACTTACTTGATGCTAATGGATTAATTTCTAGAAAGATTTTTTCATTAGGGAATGACACAGGTAGTATTCTTTCTCATTTCTCATCCTAAAATTAGTAAATATTTCATATTTCGTAAGATTTTACTGGAAAGTTTGAGTTATTAGGGGTCTTGAAATGGGTTTCTTTAATGTTGATCGTTTTAAACATTTGAAGATACAAGACTTTCTGCCTGATAATTTCGAAGCCTTTTACGTCAAACGGTAATTTTTTTTCTCTCTATTTCTTAATACGTAAAATAACTAGAAAGTAAATAATTGTTAAATTTAAGTATCGATTTTTGTATGTTTGGATTCTTTATGTAGTGAAAGCCCTAATTGTAACGTAATTCTAATATTAAAAAAAAAATCTTGAGATTTTTTCGATCATAATTGTTGATCTTAAGTCTTAGAATATTCTATAAACTCCTATCCTCAAACATTGTGCAATAGCATATCACATATAAAAATGATTTATAATGGAAATTTATTGAGAAATAACCGAATACTTGGGAAGATTTAAAGTATATTTCCATTTGAGAGAGGGCCTCACCATATTTAAGTAAAGGATCCTAGCATATTCGACATTTTAGGTTTTTCGAGATTCCCAATGATCTTCGTCCTTTTTTGAACCTTTTTTTTAGATCTCTGCCCTTTTCCTTTTCTGATCGAGCTGCGGTAGCCTAGTGGATCTCAGGGACTTGCCTTCTTCAGGTAAGTACGGGCATCATGACCCCGAGGCACCCTAGTGATCTTTTTCTTTCCTATGGGGTTTACTGTCTTTGGTAAACACGGGTGACGCGTCCCTGGGATACCCTAGCGATCCTTCTCTATTTTCGACCCTCCTTGTCAACCACTTTTTCTTTTTTAACTTCACGTCTAGACCACAGTTTAATCTTGTTTGGAGCAGCATAGCCATATCTGGCTCTTTCGCCAATAAACTTTACATTCACTCACTCATTCGCGGTAGCCTAGTGGTCAAGGTCGTGGACTAGCGGCCGGCGGTTTTCGTTCAATCGCGGGTTCGATCCTTGACCGCCAAAGACCCGCCGTGTAGCTGGGGCTGATGCACGTTAAATTTGTTCGGGGCCCAAAGTCCACCCGTTGGTGAGGTGTGGATGTTAGGAGAGGGGGTGCCAGCTCAGGTGTCATCCTCGTCACTTGACCGTGGTTCAAAATTACGAGGTCCGTCGCCAATAGCCCTCGTGTTGCTTCTAGTGTGACGTTAATAAAAAAAAATTCCTTTTCTGATCACAGATTTGTAGTTAATTTGAGATCAGATATAAGCTTTTAATATACTAAGGAATATTTGGTTTATACCGGAATTGCGGTATCCTAGTGGTCATGGTAGTGAGATCGCTGCCCATCGTATTCCCATGGAATCATGGGCTGGAACTCTGAGACACTGTGTAACGGAGATGATGCCGAATGAGGATTAATGTTCTCGACCTGGGGTTGATTTCGAAGTTAGAAGAGAATGGGTGAAGCTTAGGTGTATTCTCACTATCTGATCATGGCTTAAAATGACGAGGCCTGTCGCCAATAGCCTTAGTGTGTCCTCTAAATTGCAAGGTTAATAAACATTCCCAACAATTAAAACCAATTTTTTTTGCTTTGATACTATTTGAGTGTTCACTGCCTTGTTTCAAGATTATTTTTTTTTTGCTGCGAGTTATTGACTCTATCGCGAAGTTACTCTAGTTGTATAGAGAACAAGTACTTTGGCACACATTATGCAGAAAACAGAACAGTTTTGTCCGATTATGCACTTTGCTAT
>BMAW01079557.1:0-17207 GCA_019974015.1 Nephila pilipes | reverse complement strand
TAATCAATCTACTTTTAATGATTTGTTAACGTTGTATTTGACTTAGGAGCAGCACCACGGCTTTTAAAGCGCAGATTGCTTCGTAATTCTGAATCACGATCAAATGATGAAACCTATTCTTAACTTCCACACTATCCTGCAGAAAAAAACCTTGAAAATATTCAACGTGTTACAGGATATTTAGAGGAATCCGGATTCGAACCTAAAACTCGAAGAAAGTAATACCATCCATGAATTCTATAAACATTTAATGAGAGCTTTTTATGTATGAACAATACATACCTTTCCATTAACTCTCCTTAGAGCCCTATTAGATAGCCTGTCTTGACCGGTACCAATGAAACGACTTATCTGTAAGATACAGGAGCGAGTTTAGAGTTTCATTAGAATACATTGGCATTAATACATCATTTTTTACTATAATTTTCGTTCACTCCTTACTGTTTATGGGAACTTTATTAAACCATCTTTTTCTTTATTTTTCTGTTGACAAGTATAAATTATTTGATGTTAAAACAATGATTCTAAAACTTGCGTTCCTTTTTTGTGTATCTACCCTTTTAAGTATGAATCTCAAGTATCACGTTAGCGCGAGTTAAAAACAGTTTGAAAATTAAAATTTATGTCACTAGCCTACGATTTTTTACTTTTTGCCTCAAATTTAAATATTTCGTTGTGCTAATTTCTTAACATTGTCACTGAATTACCGAAATAATATGCTATCCTATTGATTAAAATGTCTTACTGTTCGTTTAATATCTCTATTTCCTTTAAATATTGGAGCATCAAAAATTAAAAATTATGGACCTTATTAAGTCGCGTTCAAAGTTAATTAGCCGATAATTGCATGAATTGTCAAAAATATTGAAAATTCGCTATACAGCAGAGACAAAGGAATATCATTTTGCAGGTGATTTGCTGTGAATTCATCACGGACTCATAAGAAGTGATGTTATTTTTACGATTACTTAGTGTCTCCAATATTATATCCAATAAGAAAGGGCACACATTTAAAGAATATATTAATAAATACTTGTGTGGAAAATAATGCAACCAAAGTAACCATCTTGCCTCAACGCCAGAGGGAGCTGCTCTCCATCATAACGATATTACTTTTAATAAGCCATCTGGTACTTCTTTGTTTGTTTTTGTACAAGGAAGATGTAATTCGTTTCGGGTCTATTTAATCGGCCAAATATATAGATGTGTTTTTATTAAATATTTTAAACTTTAACTGCGTATGGATTTAGTGAGTGTCAGTGTCCGTTACTGGAACCATTAATTATAGATAGTTAGCTAATTGCTATTTTTTCTTCATGGTGCATCGGCCGGGAATCGGCACTGCTCCTCGTCGCCATTACTAACTACGCAGTTAGTTCCGCCATTATAGATAGCTTTGGTTTAATAGTATAGTTTCGTTGTGGGCTGTAGTCATCAGCACAGTTCTATTAGTATTCCATTGGATATTATAATGTTATAGTGTGATATATAGTGCATCTACTTAAAGCTGGATACTCTATACTCTAGGAAATTAGGGTGAGTTATTTATTTTCGATTCCTTTGTTTGTTAGTTAAGATGGATGCTGATAAAAAAAAATATTAGTTAAAACTTGTCGCAAATGTCTAAATATAGCATTGTTAGGCGAGTACGAACGATTCCCAAAATTTCCAAGCTCTAGCTTGATGGGAAGTTGGTTAAATTAACGATCGAAAATTTGATGACACACACACACACACACCAAGTGAAATTCAGAAAAACGTTTTAAAAACAAGCGAAAAGCGCTGAAATGTGGCGCGACTAAGTTTGTGAACAGTTTAGATACTACTTTAGTTAACGAAAGTAATGTTCATACTTTAGAAATATTGTACCACCAATTAATTGAGAAAATTGATAGTCTTAAAGTTTCGGACAATGAACTTCTTAGTGTTATCGATGCAAAAGACATCGAAAAAGAAGTCGAACAAAGTGAGGCCTATATAGAGAATTTAATTACCTATAAATGTAAAATTACACAAAAAATAGCTAGTCTAACTTCTCCCGTTGTACCACCTACATTTGTTAACCCCACTAATGTACCTAGTTCGACAATAGATACCGTAATTCAGAAACCTAGATCATCGATTAAATTACCGAAATTAACTGTTAATAAAATCTACGGTGACCACAAAAATTGGTTAGAGTTTCTTAGTCAGTTCGAGAATGCGATTGATAAAAATAGTGGTTTATCTAAAATAGAGAAACTCATTTATCTTAAAAGTTTAGTAGGAGGTGTCGCAGCGAAAGCCTTTTCCGGTTTTGCATTAACGGAAAGTAATTATGATGCTGCGTTGGAACTATTAAAAACTCGCTTTGGACAAAAGAATTTACTCATTAATGCGCATTTAAGATCTCTTCTTAGCATAACTCCCATAAAAAATACCAGCGATACGAATAGTTTGAGAAAATTATATGATCGGGCTGAAACTGAAATAAGAAATTTAGAAAGTTTAGGCATAAATTCAGAATCGTACGGTAATCTTTTAACCCCGATATTATTGAAAGTATTGCCCTCTGATTTAACTCTAGAATTCAGTAGAAAAAATAAAAGTGGTAATTGGGATTTAAAAGCTCTTCTCGAGTTTCTAGGTGAAGAAATTCAGAGTCGTGAGAGAACCCAATCTTTCCATTCGTCCGTAAAAGAAAAACAAATTCCGAATAGCTCAAATCAAGAGTGCAGGCTTTCGGCTCAAGGTCTTATAACAGAAGTGCTTATGGTAAGCAGAGAGGCAATAATTCTTCGGCAGCCGAGCTCTTAGTCAATCATTCAAGTGCTAATAATAAATGTATATTTTGTGGCGAGAACTTGCATGATTCATCTTCTTGCGATTCGGTGAGCATAGAGATGAAACGAGATCATTTAAAAAGAAATAAACTTTGTTTCTTTTGTTTTTCGGGTCGACACTCAATTGCATTTTGTCCAAAGCTTAAAAAAGAAAAAGGGTGTTCGTTTTGTGGTTTAAAATCACATTCTAAAACACTTTGTTACAGGTTTCATCAAAATAATTCGGATAAAACGACTTCCAAATCGCGTAAAGAAGAATCCGATGATTCTGTTGCTAGCGTATCTTCTTGCCAGACCGAAACCAAAACACAGAGGGTTTTATTGCAAACTGCGTCGGTCGTTGCTCGTTATAATAAACAGTTTAGAAATTGCCGTTTGTTAGCCGACACAGCGGCGCAGAGGAGTTTCGTTGAGAGGAAATTTTCGAGATTATTGAAACTCCCTGTCATTCGAAAAGAAAAATTATCGGTCTATTCGTTTGGAGATACATCACCTGTTGAAAAAACGTTTAATGTAGTCAAAATAAGGTTAGAAAATAAAGATGATCCAAATTCTTATTTAGAAATAGAAGCATTAGAAACAGAAAAGATATCCGCTGCGCATATTCCCCCGCCTGACATAGATATTTCGATTTATAGTAAACATTTGAAAGGCTTGAAATTAGCTGATACAACTAACAGTGATGCTAACGTTTCAGTTTTAATCGGTGCTGATAACTATTATGATGTCATGACGGATAGAATTAAACGTATTAGTCGGAAACTTGCAGCTGCTGAATCTCTCTATGGGTGGTGTTTAATTGGTATATCAGGGCCCCCAAACAAAAACTCTAGTGATTCTTTCGCTATGAAAGTAGTTGTAGAGGAAGATATTTCAAAACAATTAGAAGCGTTTTGGCAATTAGAAAACCTTGGAATTGAACCAGTAAACGAAAATTTAAATTGTAAGGATAACAAAATTTTACAAGAGTTTGAAGAGAATATTCAATTCCGAGATGGTAGATATGTAGTTAAACTTCCTTGGAAGGATAATTTGAAACAGTCACTTGATAATAATTATGAAATAGCTCATGAAAGATTTTCAAAATTGTATCATAAGTTTAAAAGTGACCAGTCTTTATACACTGAATATAAGAACGTGGTAGATAGTTATGTAGAACAAAACATAGTTGAACGTGTTCCTAACTCAAATGTAGTAGGTGACGCAGAATTTTATTTACCCCATAGGGCAGTAATTCGGCATGATAGGGTGTCTAGTAAACTCAGAATTGTCTTTGATGCTTCTTCGCATAAAAGAGGCAAATTTTCATTAAATGACAGTTTGCATATAGGTCCCAATTTGTATCCTGATTTATTTGAACTTTTATTATCATTTTGAAAGCATCCAATCGCGTTTACAGTTGATATTAAACAAGCATTTTTTAATGTAGAGTTAGATGATTCTGATAAAAATGTAACAAAATTCTTTTGGACGGACAATCCAGAATCTTTTTCAGAATCTTTAAGATTTAATAGAGTTTTATTCGGAATAAATAGCTCACCCTTTCTTCTGACTGCAACGATAAAATACCACTTGAAGAAGTATTCTTCTCTTTTCCCACAAACTCACGAACTGTTAAACAAATTTGTTTACGTAGATGACGTCTTAGGAGGTCAAAGTACTGTGACATCCGCCTATACAACTAGCGTGGAATGTGTCCAGATTTTTAGCGAAGCAAATATGCCTTTGCACAAATGGGCTACTAATTCTGCTGAATTGCGTGAACTGTGGGAGAAGAATGGTTTCTCTATTGAAACTTCATCGAACTCTATTGGTCAAAATATGATCAATTATAAAGTGCTTGGTATTTCCTGGGACACTGATAGGGATGTATTTTACTTTGACATAGAAAATCTTCTATCCTTTATATCGAAAGGGACTGATACAAAAAGATTTTTGTTACAAGTTGCTGGTCGGATATTTGATCCTCTAGGATTGATAGCTCCCTATGTGATTCGTTTGAAGGTTCTTATTTAAAATGTCTGGGGAATGGATCTACTTTGGGATCAGGAAATGCCCCAGATTGTTAAAAAGCCCTTTAAAGAATGGTGTCATGAACTTAAAGACCTTCATTTAGTGTCGATTCCTCGCTTTTATGACTTTACGGACTCGAATGTAGTTGATGTGCAACTTCATTACTTTTCCGACTCGTCTAAAAAGGCCTATGGAACTGTAATATATTTTCGAGTCGTCAGGACTGATGGGACTATTTCAACTAGTTTTGTGACTTCTAAGAGCAGAGTTGCCCCATTAAAGACTCTTTCTCTGCCGAGATTGGAACTAATGGGAGCATTGCTCTCTGCTAGGTTGTGTGACAAAGTTTCCAAAACTTAAAAATTCGAAAAGTCCTGCTTTTTTCATACAGATTCGTTTATCGTTTACCACTGGATTCAAGGGGAACCGTTTCGTTTTAAACCATTTGTTAAAAATAGAATAGAAGAAATTCAAAAACTGACTGAACCATTGAAGTGGCATCATTGCCCCGGAAAGGAAAACCCTGCTGACATTTTAAGCAGAGGAATTTCTGTAAGGGAATTGAAAGATAGTGAACTTTGGTGGCATGGACCACCTTGGCTTAAACAAACAAAGCAGTTTTGGCCCAAAATCGAGAAACAAAACGTAAGCAGTCTAAATCTAGAACTCAAAAGTAAATTTAGAGACATTTCTCAGAATGAAGTAATTCTCAAAAATCGCGAAAAACTCTTGAACATAGATAAATTTAGCAGTTATCTCAAACTATTGCGAGTAACTGCCTTTGTATTCCGATATATACATAATACCCGAAACACCTTAAAGAAAAGAGGTGCTGTCGACACTGAAGAGTTAAAAAAGTCGGAAGAATATTGGATTAAAGAAATCCAGAAAGAAACTTATGGGTCTGAAATAATAGATTTAGAAAAAACCCAAAAGGTTAGCGATTGTTCCAAGATTCGTTCTTTAGTACCTTACTTGGATGATAGACAAATTTTGAGAATAAAAGGTAGACTAGATGAATCAGAACTTTCCCTGGACGAGAAATAGCCCATTCTTTTACCCCAAATCTCAAAGTTTACGTAATTGTTAATTTTGCGTGAGCATACAAAGAACTTCCATAGCGGAGTAACAACTACTCTGGTGATGCTCAGAAGAAAGTTTTGGATACCGAAGGGGCGACAACTCGTCAAGAAAATAATTAAAAAATGCCTAATTTGTAGAAAATACAGTTTAAAACCAGCTAATCAAATAACAACACAACTTCCAAAAGGTAGACTTTTAGAAAATCCTCCCTTTGAAATTTGTGGTCTTGACTTCGCAGGACCAATACTTTATAAATGTGATAAGGAAGTCAAAAAATATTATATTGCAATTTTTACCTGTGCAGTAACTAGAGGCATACATTTAGAATTGGTTTCATCTATGTCAACTAAACATTTCTTACTCGCATTTAGACGATTTATCTCTAGACGAGGCAGTTGCAGATAATGCCAAATCTTTCAAGGCCGCATTTAAGGACTTGAGTTACTTCGCCAAAATCTTAAAGAACTCTGAATTTAAAGATAGTATTTCTTCTCGTGGAATTACTTGGAAATTTATTGTAGAAAGAGCGCCCTGGTGGGGCGGATTTTACGAATGTCTCGTGAAATCGGTGAAAGATCCACTCAGAAAATTTCTTGGAAAAGCTCTACTCGCATTCGAAGAACTTACTACTATCTTAGTTGAAATCGAATATGTTGTCAACTCAAGACCTTTGACATATGTGACTGACAATTTTTCTGAACCAAATCCCTTAACACCTCTCGACTTCCTGCAATATGGAAGAAAAAACCGGGATTATCCACTTCATTTCGCTGAACTCGTAAACGAAGTATCTAATAGAGAATACTTGATCAAAAGGAAACAATATCAAACGACGCTTTTAAAACACTTTTGGAACAAGTGGAAAACTCAATATCTTCTTGACTTGAAAACCGTTCATTATTTTAAATCACCGAACATTCACAAAGATGTTAAAGTCGATGATGTCGTGCTCGTCCAAGGGTCTTCTAAGTCCAAACTTCTCTGGGACTTGGGAACAATTCAAGAAACTTTTCAATGCCGAGATGGACTTGTAAGACCCTGTGTCGTGAAAACTAATAAGGGACTTTTCAGAAAACCAGTGCAATTAATATATCCCTTTGAACTCAATGAATGAACTGCTTTTTCGTATCCTTTGATGATGAATATATTGTGAAAACATTAATTGAAAATAATTTGATATATAATCCTAACTTTATACTTGAAGCTTTTATTCTTTGTATTACTTGAATTTTGAACTTTAATTCGTTAATTTAGCTTGTTTGCTTGTGTTTGTGAAAATTGTTATTTTTCCTTTTTCTAGATATAGTAATTTTGCTTATCTCAAGGTAATCCAATTTTTAAAGTTGTAATATTGTTTGATTATAATTAAGCTAATGAGAATAATCTTGTATGTAATTTGAAACTTTCGTATATTAAGTATTCAATTATTCATTTATTATCGTTTATTTGAATTAGAATTTCCTTATTTATGTATTTACTGTAGCAACTCTATAGATTCTATTGATGAACTCTGAAGAGTTCATGGTGGGGAGCTGTGGAAAATAATGCAACCAAAGTAACCATCTTGCCTCAACGCCAGAGGGAGCTGCTCTCCATCATAACGATATTACTTTTAATAAGCCATCTGGCACTTCTTTGTTTGTTTTTGTACAAGGAAGTTGTAATTCGTTTCGGGTCGATATAATCGGCCAAATTTATAGATGTTTTTTTATTAAATATTTTAAAATTTAACTGCGTATGGATTTAGTGAGTGTCAGTGTCCGTTACTGGAACCATTAATTATAGATAGTTTGCTAATTGCTATTTTTTCTTCAACTTGTAGCGAAACGTAAACATCTCCCAAAGTTTCGCGTGAATAACTTGCCTAACAACTAATAAAATCGTTTCTAAAACACTTACGGCTGCAGTAAAACATTTTCTGTGTCACAGAGTCAAGTATACCGAAGTCAAAACTTTAGATCACTCGCGAATATTTTCGAAATAAGTGGTTTAGAAACATGATTCGGTAGGCTTGCATTTTTGATGAAACAATTTTAACACACATTAAAATAATATTGTTCATTCCTTTACGTAGCACAAACTTATAAACAAAGAATTAAAAGTATATATAAAATTACTGTACTAACATTGAATTTGTCATATCGAAGCATTTTTTTTATAAAGCGAAGAAAATTTATCACTGGAAGTTAAGTATTATTCATGTTGTTGTATTTAATTTTATTGGGTTGGAGGGAAAGTTCTGTCGTATTTTAAAGTAAATATTTGAATTCATTTATAAAAATATGTGTTTAATATTAATCAATTATATATGCTCCGTTATTTGTTACAATCTGTTGCCATCTTTCAGGTAACCTGTGAATTCCTGTTTTGTACAAGTTCTCGTCCTTGGAGTTAAAATAGTCAGCAACTGCCTTAGAAACACTTTCAAAAGACTTGAATTTTTTTACCGTTAGATAATTTTGCAGAGATCTTAACAGGTAATAATCAGATGGTGCAATGTCGGGTGAATGCGGTGGGTGACTAAGGACTTCCCATCCTAACGCATTCAGTTTTTGTTGTGTCACCATTGCAGTATGCGGTCGAGCATTATCGTGGTGGAACACTATTCCTTTTCCGGACACTAATGCTGGCCTTTTTTTTTTTTTTTTTTTGATAGCTGTATTCAATTTATCCAGCTGATTGCAGTACAGATCCACGTTAATAGTTTCCCCCTGTTTCAGCAACTAGTAGTACACTGGACCTTTCCTATCCCACCACAAACAAAGCAGTACTTTTCGTTGATCGATACTTGGTTTTGGAACTGTTGCTGATGATGTTCCTGGTTTGCAGAAGATTTTTTTCTCTTAATATTCTCGTAAAGAATCCACTTTTCATCTCCAGTAACCAGATTGTCCAAAAACGGCTCCACATTGTGTCTAATCAGAAGTGATGAATACATTCTTACACGATCAGACAAATTATTTTCCGTTAATTCATGTGGAACCCAAGCACTTTGCTTTAACACAAACCCATGAGATTTAATGTGATCTCCAACAGTTGCATGATGAATGCCAAACTCTTCTGCAATTTCTCGACTTGTTAAATGTGCATTATTTTCCAACATGGATCGCAAAACATCATTATCGATCTTAGATGGTCGTCCAGATCGATCACTTTCTTGGAGGCTCAGATCCCGGAACAAAATTTGCTAAATCATCTTTGACAAGTACGAACATTTACAATCTCTTTTCCAAATACCGCACATAAATTTTTACATGCAACCGATGCGTTGTTTCCTTTTTGGAATTCATACAAAATGCAGTGTCGTAAATGCACTTTATCTACTGACATATTTTTCACTTTAAATATCACAAGTAAATGATGAACGGTAAAAAAGGACTCCTTTTATATTCTACAGCAGCTAAAAGAACAAAAAAAAAAAATCCGAATGACTCATTAGCCAGATGTTTTTTTTTATTTACAAGAAAAATCACCTGCCTATTTAAAATACGACAGAACTTTCCCTCCAACCCAATAAAAATAATAAAATTATCGATTCGGTGGCACTTTTATTTTTATAATGACATTATTATTTACATTATTGCATATTATTTGATTAACCTTCGCAAGAAATGTTAAAATATAGTGTAGAAATGTTAATTTTTATATGGTTAAAATGAAACTTCAAATTGTGTGAAACATGGCTTGGAGGATAAGTATTAAAAAGACAAGATAATTGTTTGAAAAAGTTTTTTTTTTTCATAATAAAACTAAAATATGAATGATATTAAAAGTTTCTTATATTTTTTCCTTGAAAACACTTACTTATATTGAAATATTACACTCATTTATGCGTAAATTTCTTTCCACATAAAATCAACGAAAACTGAAAGAGCTCAGATAAATAACAATTCTTAAAAATTTTACTGAATTTCATTATTAAGAAAATTGACTACATTTTTATGAATATATATATATAAAAACGAAGAAAGTGGGGAAATACCTTGCTGTCTATGGCAGTGACATTTTCTTCAAGTTGACTCAATTGTTCAATAAGTTGGTTTACTTTCTGCTGGTTTTTGGCAAGCTTGTTCACGATCATCATATTCTGAAAATAAATTGAACAATCATTACTATAAGATATATTTACAAAGAATTGATATCAATTTTTCTAAGAAACTGTACAAGTGCAGCATTTTTTTTTATCTCCCGTTCTTTTATTAGAAAATTACCCTGTTCACTCTCTGGATCACAGGCAGAAAGTTTACGTAATTCAATGCTTACTCAAAGGAATTAATTCAAATGTTTCTTATTTACAACAGCATTAATGCAGGTATCTCTCTATTCGTTTATTCATTGCATTACTTTCTTGTATCGTAGTATATGTGTTGATTGCAATTTGGGGCTTATAACTATCGAGCTATCGAGAGGGAATGAGAAATGCTTTATAATTCTCAGTTGTTACCTGAACTAGATAAAATTGATATCACTGATCACAACTCAAAGTTTTTAAGTATTAATATTAGTAGATTACTAATAAATGAAACATATTAATAGATTAATAACTAACATGACATGTAAACGGATTAATTCAGGTTTGTTATATTTAAAGTGACCCTATTCGGACCCCTGTACAACTCGTTCTACCAATTGGATTTTGAAGAAATTTGGTATATACGGTATATAAATTTCTGTAATAAAATAGTTCAGATTTTGACCTCCAGAAGGTGCATTTCAAAAATTCCTTATGCTAATTCATCTCTCATATAAAGAGACTTGCAGTCAGAGCCAGAAAATCATTCTGCGTATCTTTGTCATCGTTAAGCATGCCCTTGCAGAAGAAAGATAGAGCTTTAATGGTAAAATTGTTTTATCAGAATGCTTACCAGCACTGCGTGAATACGTAGGGATTGCGACACTGAAAACTTGGGCATACTGAGAGGAAGGGACAAAAAGCGGTTGCGAATGAAGTTGTCGAAGAAGTCGTTACTGCTGTGGTTGAAAGAGTCTCAAGTTCAAGCTATTCTTCAGCAACTGCTCGATCCGTCATACGAGAGTTGGCTAATCTGTGGTCGACAATACGAAAAATTCTTTAATCCATGTTAAAATGGTATCTCAAACGATCCACGTAGTGCAAATGCCGCCAACTTAAGACTACCAAACACACAATGATTTTACTTCCCGTTTTTTGGCGAGGATGGAAGTTAATGACGCGTGGCCTTAGAAAGTTCTATAGTCAGATGAATTGCACTATTCTTTAGATGGAGCTGAGAATAATGAAAACTGCCACATACGGGGGGCTTCACCTCCTAATATCTTGCAACAACAACCAATGAATTCTGATTACGTGACTGCATGATATGGATTTACTGCTGAATTTATCCTCCGGCCGTTTTCCTTTGAAACTTTCACTCCACAAGGTTCTAAAACGTACTACATCACGAGTGCAGAGGACAATGAACTCCTTCGACAGCTGGTAATTCCAGCTTTACAAGAACGGCAATATTAGCAGACCACTGTCTTCATATAAGATGGAGCAACTCCCAACATGGGCGCCAAGTCAAAGCACTGTTTAGTGCTAACTTTGGTGAGAATCGTGTAATATTCAGAACTTTTCCAGATGTCTGACCTCCTCTTTCTCCCAAATTAAATCTTTGTGATTTCTGGTTGTGGGGAATCCATAAAGATCGTATTTATGGAGAGTAATTAGGACATTATTAGAGATGAATGCCAGCATTATATACCATGTTGCTGAAATCCATCGAGAGTTTCTTCGTGCTACCATTGAACACTTTTTAAAGCGCATTCAACACGTTATTGATGTCAATGGAGCACATGTTGTGCACATTCTATAACTGAATAAATTTTAAGGGATCTGACAGATTTTTTTCCTTCTTTAGGCGCCATAATTTCCCTTGATGGTAAAAAGTGGAACCATTTTTATTGTAGAAATCGTTTTTCCATGGTCCATATAACGTATATAGCAAGTTTCATCTAAATAAAATAAGTAGAACGAGTTCTAGAAGGGTCTGAATAGGGTCATTTTCATTGTAAACACCCTGTAAATAACATTAATAAAAATTTACTATTGAATCATTTTTCGCGTATCCAATTTCCCATCATTAAATTAGTCTAAATTTCAGTTTTCTGAAATTTCAATTCAAACATTTCTGAATCTATTAGACTTTTAAAAAAATTGGCTGCCGTATTATTAAACTAATGCCAGTCAAAAGAATTTAACGATTCAAAATTTTCAATTCAACGTAAAGTTTATGAAAAAAAGATCAAAATGTAATCTTATAATGGAAAATATATGAATTATCATATACAATTACGAAAGAAAAGTGATATTTAATATATCGAAAGTCGTAGGTATCTGTATTTCTCAAGAAATCAAACATCCTTAAATTATAAAATGTCCTTCAATTATTTTCCACTGTTCAGAAAATAATCAAATATGAAACTGCTTTTGCCGATTTTGCACTTTGAAGAGACCGTGTACAATTGTATAATTTAAATGATCGTTCCCTATATTAGACGATTATTGAAAATGAAATATGTAATGAACTATACGTTTTTGGTTTTGAATTAGCAACATTAATTAAAACAAATGTCGTATTAAAAGAACAATGAAATAACAAAAAAATTATTAATAAAAAAGAGTAAAAAGAAATAATGAATGGTTTTGGGGGTAAAATGAAATCATCCATAAAATTATTAAAAATTGTATTCGAATAAAAAAGCGTGAATTGTTTTGGTGATAACTCCTTTGCGCGAATTAATCTACCTTTTGGCTCACTGACGGTTGCCCCTTAATCTATGGAACTAATGATCGGATCCAAACGATATATGGAACATTATCTATTTAGATCTCTTTATGCTTAAAACTGTTAATTAACTATGTTAATTATGGGTTCATGGATTAAAAATATTAGTTATCTATATATTATCCATTAACATCACAATTTAATCTCTTTAAGTTTTTTAACAAAAATGCCAGTTTTTGTCCAGCCCTCTGATGTAACCATTTGTCATCTTTTGTTGTTTCGGATTTTCCGGTGTTCTGTTTATAAACTTAAGTAAAATGAACTGAAAACAAAAAGCTGGTAACAATTGGATTGCTCCCCTTCCTCTAAGATTGTAGCTTTGTTTTGAATTCATATCGCACTAAAATTGAATAACAAACTCTCAGTAGATTAGCATCGTAATTTGAAGTCACGGTCGAAAGAGAAGATTAACATTTGAGCTCACTTTTCCAACTCCCACATTATTCCACATGAAAAATTAAGTGCCCAGTTCTATTATGGATTTCTTACGGATGACAGTGCTTTTCCACATAATGATCATCTGTTTGAAAATTTCCAGGAACCATACAGGACCTAAACACAGCATCACTGGAAGTATGCGACCGAGTGCCAGAGGTACTCATAGACTGTCTCGTTTTGAATATGAATCCTCATTGTAAAAGCTATTCAATTGTAAGACAGAAACATGCTCCTTACTGACCCCTTTATTGTTCTATCTTGTAATATGTCTTTTAGATTTTTCCTTGTACGGGAATACGATGGGAATGTAATGAATTGTACGCGAATACGACCACTACATTATAGTAATTTTCGCATTATGTCAACTACATAAGAGGGGTAAAAGTAAAGTTTTAATTATCTTTAAAAATAAACAAAACAGGAACTTTATTTTTATTTATTATTATTAAAACGTCTTTACGTAGTTAGAATACTGAATTATACATTTATTCAGCGTTTCTTGACCTTTCCGAAAACCGTCATCGTAGAATTCAATTGATCGGATTTCATTTTGTGTGTTACTTCAATCTACAGCTTCCTGAAACGAAACAAATCAACATTTTAATCAATGTCATTCACAACACTAAGTTAAATCAATAAATATACACAATAAAGTTTACCTAGATGTCTAAGTTAATTCTTAGAAGTAATAAAACTTTACGAAACACCCTCTTACATATCTATTTCCATTACAATCTGTACAGTACTTAAAAGATTTTCAATCTTAATTGTGAGTTTTAGTGTATATATATATATATATATATATATATACTCATATCCATAAGATAAGGATAATGTCAGCTTCAGCAAGTAAATTTTCAGGTACAAAACAAACGTGACTTATTGCTAAAGCCTATTTATTCAATACAAATAAAGAGCCAAAAAAAGGTGATGCATGTATCATACCATTCATAAAGACGAATTTCACTATCTGGACAATTACAAAAAATATCTTCATTACAAAAACTTACCATTAAATCCTTGGTACGATGGTTAATACCTTCTAAGTATTCCAGTCGATGGAATATAGTCCGCACAACGCCTAGATATGGTATTCTGAGTATCGATATATCGAACTGATCTTCAGGAAGGTTATTTCACTCATCAATGCTCTCCGAAATTCCGTTACATATGTAAGATATGGTTTTTGGGCTATAACTTGTCGTCCAAGCATGTCCCACACATGCTCAATCGGATTCAAGTCAGGTGAGAATGCTGGTCATTCCTTACGAGCGATATCCTCAGATTGAAGGCATTCGTTTATAATGTTTGCATGGTGAAGACGGGCGTTGTTATTCATAAGCACAAATTCTGCGCCCATGGTACCCCTAACGTACATGTTGTTCCAGAATTAGATGCCAATAAATTTGGCATGACATGGTTCAGATTTGAACTAGTAAATCTCTTCTGGAGCCCAGAATAATTCCACCAAAAACGAGCAATCCTTCACCCCCTCAACGGTCTCGTTCAGTGATTTCTTAGTGGTAGAGAGCACTTGGTGTTCTCCATATGAACGTTCGAAGTAAATCCGACTGCAAATTAAACCTGGTGTCGTCGAAAAACATCACACAAACTCACTGTGCAATGATGCAATGATGTCCACATTGCATGTCCTCTACCCCAGACTACCCGCTGGTGATAGTGAGTTGCTGTGAGTGGAACCCATATGTCAGGCCTACGATCATACAGAACAATATGCCCCAAACATTTGTGCATTGCTTTCCTTGAAACTTTCGTACGTGGCTGAAGATAGCTGATAGCCAAGACATGACATTTGTGGGGATTCCAAGTTCCTCGGATACTTCCATCTGAGTACGTTCACATTCCAGGCGCCCGATAGTTCTACCAGGTAAATAATTATCGACATGCGTCCTCTATCTCTTAACTATTTCGGTGTGGCACTGAGCGGCTTACAGAACGCTTGAGAACAATTTTACTTCTTTTCCACCCCATTCCTTATATACAGCCCTTTTACACTATCGTCATTATGACGTACTACCGGCCTCACTGATTTGTATATTATTCAAGAAAATGTGCTCGATAATTCTGATGGTGAAATTCTTACTTAAGAGTTCGATTTCAATGTGATTCTGAATTATCCTCAATTTATGGACATGAGTATGTTTGTGTGTAAGATTTTACAGCTAATTATTAAAGAATTAATTTTATTTTCCAATATACTGTAAAACCAGTTCCTCAGTTATTCGATAGATGGCACCACGAATCATGTCATGTGATAGCTCCTACAGCGCCACCTATAATAGAATAATACTGAGCGACGGTTCGCTGTTGATATTTTCCCTCCACTTTCTGCTTCTCTTCTCCTTCGCATAACCCGAGTCGGAAGTAAACTCTGAACGCCAGTGTGCGTTCCAGTGCCCTTCGCCGATATGGGTTAAATAAGGCAACCATCTATTTTGCGCCGATGAGCTGATCAATTCGTCATCATCTGTTGTGTATATATTCTCATACTTCATGATCTCTACTAATAAACGAAGTAAAACAAGTTGAGCCTCATCATTGAATTCCTACAAAATCACCACGGAATTCGGTAATGGAATTACCCCCCCTAGACAACCAACCCTTTGAGTAAGAGCAACCCATAGCAGATTCGGGATGCACAATCTCATCTCCCCACCGTCTACAAAATTTATGGGCGTTCGGCCCGGGATCTGAGCAAAATTTTTAAGTGTTTGGCCTGAGATGCGGGGATATATGCAACATTTATAAGCGTTTGACCCGAGATGCCAGGATGTGTGCAAAATTTTATTAGCGTTCTACTCCAGATGCCAAGATGCATAAAAAATTTACCAGCGATGACAGATCTGCCTCTACAGCAAGAATAGCTAGTGTCCAGCGACGACAGATCCGCTATAAAAATGTGTTCCTCATCCATTTCCATAGATAGTTTTCTGCCACAACGTGTGTGTCCCACCTGCAAGTAGAACCTGTAGTTTTTCTTCGACAACGAAATCATCAAATGTGTCTTCATGTTCGTTATCATCTAAATATTGTTTAGTCTATGCTCTTTAAAAAGACGTCTATTCCTGAAAGAGCGTTAAAAAAATCCAGCATATAGTAGTGTGAACATTTCAGCGTAAGATTCGCGGTATTGTAAAACATATTTATTTTATATCTGTATTAAAATAAAAATAAACATATTTTTTTCTATGTGTTTTTATATATATATATATATATATATATATATATATATATATATATATATATATATTGAAATTGTCGTACTTGAATTCAAAATGTAGGAGTGTCTTTTTTTTTATTATTATTGTGAGTGTGAATTGATGTACGATGGTATTTCAAATCACCCAGCTTTTTCCAAACGCGTAATAGAATAAATGCATAAGTAATTAAACTTCCTTGTTCAGTTCATGATTTTCCCACGAAAAGTTTTCAGCGTTCGCCTAAACAAAGAACGCTGTTCGATTTCACTCTCTCAATGAATGATAACTTATTACTTGGAAGTTATCATTCATTGAGAGAGTGAATTTGGCATGGTTTGAATTCTAAATTAAGCAAATTGAAAGTGTATTCTCAAAAAAGATGATTTTGTTTTAAGATTCTCTGATTATTTCACTGTATGTCTGAATATTTTTTTTGGTTCAAATGAATTACTTTATATTATTTCACAATGTTTAGTTTTTGCTATGTAGAAAATTTTAACAAAGGGATTTTATATTAACCCTCCGAGCGTTTTACTTTTTTGTGTAAAGCTATACCGAAAGCGATCTACTTAGGCACAGCTAAAGGTCCGAAAAGTTTTCCCTTTCCATTCACAAATTCTTCAAAAATGCAAGCTGTTCCTACCCCTTTACATGTATCCACATAAACTTCAGTTTATTAATTGTTTTAGGATCCTGACGCTTAGATAAGCGATTTCTGCTACTTGGGAAATCTTTTGTACGGTGGCTACAAGCAAGCAGAATGCAGTTCAGATTATTCTCACAGATCAAGATGTTCGCCCGATCTATTGAGTTTCCTCAATAAA
>BMAW01079556.1:0-11313 GCA_019974015.1 Nephila pilipes | reverse complement strand
TTATATTATATTATATTATATTATATTATATTATATTATATTATATTTATGTATTGTATTGTAATGTATTGTATTGTATTGAATTATTGCATTGCAATGCATTGTATTATATATTGGAAGTGCATGCTTGAGTGAGATGCTTTTTGGGCTATAGAATGAAAATCTTGTCCTTTTGGTTGATTAAAAGCATTTTTTTTGGGTTCACAGAACACGGATACATCACAGTAATACTTATAAGAAATACAGAAAAAACATTTTAACACACAACAGGCATACACACGCACAACAGCAACTAGAGGAAGGGAAGAAGTCTCTCTTTTTCAACGTCATCACAGATGGCGTTAACAGTCCCGTAAAAGGTACAGACATCGTGACTCTTACTATATTATATTATTATTCTGTTTCATTAAAAAATGTTAAAATAAAACAATTACAAAAAATATATTATCATACACTTCTCAAATCATTATGGTTTGTAAATTTTTGAAAAGAACTGATTTAGCCACCAAAAAGTGCTAATTAAATTATTCAGTTATGTATCAGAATTCAAGCAAATGATAACATATTGAAGCGAGGAATAATAATCTTTTCAAAAATTAAAATTAACGAAAACAATAAATTATTAATTTAAATATTTTTAAAGATAAAGGTAGTTTTGCTGCAGTAAAATGAAAAAAAAAAGGTATAAAATAAATTTTTACATATTAACATCTATTCTTAACGGTAATACTCTTATGAGTAGACTACAACAGAAACTGGAAGTATTCTGAATCGTTTGGATTAAACAAAGCTGTTCTGAAAAGTGTTCAGCGACAACATTTTATAGTTGTAGGAAAACAAAAGCCCCTTTGAAGGCTAATATAATTTCCCTCAAGAAATCGTTAAGTTGAATTTCCCTTCAGAATATTTTAAGCCCAATTGAGACACATTATTTTCATTGTCCTTTCTATAATTGAGTTTAGAATAGAGCGTTCCATTGTCTTTTATGTTATTAAATTACTGAAGCACTTTTATGGGGAAATGAGCATTTGAACGTTCCAACGACTTTCAGTTAGATTTTGATTCTAAGGAAATAAAACCTAAGATTATGAATCGATATTTATGCTAAGAATAATTTCTTAGTGAATTTCTTAATAATTAGTGACTGACTGAACAAGAAACGCTCACATTTGCATTAATTCCTTAATTAAATTTAGTTGACTATACAGCTTCAAGGGATGCTTCAGGTTTATTTTGTGTTTGAAATAACAATACATAATATGAACGTTAAAATTAGTGTCTCTCAATATATATATCAGGTGTTGAGATAAAATCTGTTAATGTTTTAGCTATTTATTGTCAGTCGGACAAAATGTGTAACCTTCGATTATAATAAACTTTACTAAACATTAAGCAAATATGGAAGTAAAAATATTTCACCTTTCACTGAGTCAAATGTCCATGTTTTGTTAATTTGTTTCATGAATAGACTAAATAAATGAATTTTTATACGATTAAACATACAAATCCAATGAAAATTTATAGTTAATGTATTGTGTAAATGCATTGAAATTACGTTGCTACACCGATACAACTGGATAAAATTGTTTTGCACATTCATTTGATCCATACATACAAAATGTAAGCTAAAGCTCGTGTTGATTTTATAATTTCAGGAATCTGTAGATTGAAGGGAAAAAAATGGTTTTAATTAAATTTTAAATAACATCTCGAGATATAGTTAAGTTTCAATAATTATTAAAAATAATCATGATTGAAAATTATTTTTATTGAATATTTTAAACTTCTCTACATAATCACCATCAATATGTACATAAGGATAAATTAATATGTAAAATAATTTTCATCCCGATATTTCTCGGTTATTTTTTATGGTAATTGCAATTTTACTATGCCTCTTCTTACATATTATTTACATCAAAACTGTCTAATAAAATGACAAAAAGAGTTTTAAGTAATGTTGCATCTTGTTTGGCTCAGCATAGCCATATCTGGCTCTTGAGCCATTGAAGTTTTTTACGTCATCAGTGCACTGTAGCGCCATTTGTAAGAATTTGTAAAATGTTCAAAAAGATGCACCCCCCAAAATAGTGGATGCACTAATAAACGAGGATTAGCGTTGCTAAAGATTGATTTTTTATCTAACCAGTTCACAGTCCACATAACAATTCGACGCAATAAGTAAAATAAATAAACTCACGTGACTTAACGCGCTAGCTATGCGTCTGCAACAAACTAAATATAAATTCAATGTTAATCTGTGTAAATTTATAGAAAAAATAAAACTACAATGGAAATGGCTGAGTATGGATTAATTAAATTATAAAAAGATTGATTTTTCACTATGCAATGATTAGAAATGAAATTAAATACCTAGGAAACTGTTGGTGCAATATCTGAGTCATAAATTTTTAAGAGGAAAAAACGAACGAGAATTTTAAATTGGATTGTAAATACTACGTGGTTAAATTTTATTTGTGTTTCTCGTTTTTGCTATCTCATTTAGTAGACTTTAATATCACATAATTTGTTTTTTTGAAAAAAAGATAATATCTTTACACTTGTTTCACTGAACATTTAAAAAATAAATATAAAATGAAAATAGTTCACTGATCAACACATTGTACTTATTTTCAAACCTATTTATGTCATTTTACAATTAGAACGATTTTAATCTACGTAAATGTTTGTACAATTAGAATTTATTTTAAACGAAACATAGAGGACCTCTCTCTAAATTATTGATATTTTTTTAAGAAAGGTAAAATCAATTTTTGTTTCTCTAAACGTATAAGAAATGAAGCAAATGTTTTCAGCTCACTAACATATTTCTGTACCTTTTTCCTAGATTGCTACCAGTTAGCCTTAAAAGCTTTTGAAGTCTTCTAAGGTTTGTCAGTTAGTGATCATATACAAAATAATGAAACATATCATTAATTTTATCAAATTAAATAATGCTTGTGTAAAATGTAATAACATTGTTAGTAAATAATATTGGGTGTATTAAGAGAAGTATGTTTATGCTTTTATCTATTGTCCAACTGCACATCTGGAACCTATTTGCAAAAAAGGTAAAAATCAAAGTAGATAGGGTTTGATCAGCGAACAAAGTTACGCTAATTTAGAGGTACGTTTTGCCAATAGTTGGATCGTCTATTTTGATTGAGGTACAAATAAATGTGTTGCTGTTTCCAGAAAATTAACAGTTAGCTTATTAATATCTATCGAAAAATATAAATTACTGATCTGACAGTATTTATATTAAATTATCAATATGCAGTTTCATTATATAAATTTCTTTTAGACAAATTTAACTGAACTAATGAATATTTCTGAACTATAAATGGAAATCACCATTTTCATAATTAGTTTCACTGTAAAAATTATTTAATTTCAATTATGAAAAATTAAATATCACTTAAAATGTATTTTGTATTAATCTAAATTTGTTTATAAATAACAACCAGAAATAAAATGCTAGTAATATCTTTCTTCTTTAATTTTAATTTTTATTATATATTGTTAAGCATTTAAAATATATTGCTCTTATTTATATCTGCTCTTTATGTGACAGTGCTTTGGAATATTCATGAATCACCGTAGGTATATATGGTAGTAATTGTTCCATATCCTTATATTTTTAGTATGCAATATGTATGGCATTGTTATACAATGACGCCACGGCGATTCCTTCAAATTAATGGAGTCAAATTCTACAGGCAAGGGATAAATCTTAAATTTTGGAAGACCTATAAATGTTTCCTATAATATTGTATACGGTATACTTTTGCGAAATCTCATCCAACCAATTTTCCTCCAGTTTAAATCTTTTCCCATAATAATTTTTCTTCCCATTTTTGATGAGCGTTTTGTAGATTTTTTTTCTTGAAGTAAAATTCTTTCATTTCATTTCGAGAAAAATAAATTTATCATTTTTTACATTGTCATATAACATCATAAAATCCGTGTATTATATACAATAAATTCACTTTTGGTAATGCCATTTCCAGGTTATTAAAATATCCATCGTTTGCAAGATACGAATTCTTAGAGAGTAAAAATGTATGATTAATTTTTCAGATGTTATTTCCCAAACATTGGACAGCTCTTAACTACATGAATGTTAGTTGTAAATTTAAATTTTGTCCAGTAATCATGTATGCAATGACAAGAGACTCTGAGTTTGAAACGTTACATTTTGTAAATGTTTCAGAATGAAAAAAGTTTTTTTTCCTGCGAACTCTTGGAAGCTATAGTATTGACCCACACATACATTTTAACTTTATTGTTGCAGAAATTATGAAATATATATCTTAAATTACACATATTTTGGTTATGTTATGCGAATATATATAATAATATAAATATATAATTCATATATCTATGGAAACTAGACTTACACTACTTTCATAATCAATCGCTACACAATTTCTTTTATTGACTATTTCAAATTGTGTGTATGTGTTTATGTTTTGTGAAATGACATTTTACTTGAATAGTTTGAAATTCTTAAATATTTACGATTTGACTTAATTTGATTCAGGATCAATAAACAGATCCTTTGAATTTATCTTCCTTGTATTTCTTTCGACACTTCGCAGAGCAGTTGACGATTACTTACAAGGAAAAGAACTACTGAATTCAAGATCAGAACGTTAAATATGAATAAATAACATTGCAAGTGTAATTCATTGTCCCGTTTACACCCAGCGTATCACATGTTTTACGCTCGCGTTTGCTCTCCTGTGCCCAGCGTATCAAATAAAATACGCTCCGAGAATGCCTGCTGCAGACCAACATATCAATACAGATACGCTCGATGAGAACGCTTTATTAGATTTTTTTAATGCTTCTAGATGGCGTTACAATACCGCAAAATCTATATAGATAGGTTATTTGAAAAGTCGACTTTCGTGATATAGGTTTGGATTTCAATTCTGGCTATCAGGAGGGGGGTTATTGTTAAAAGTTCGTGTTGCGTCGCGGCTCCTTCAATGTAATGACATGATTTAAAGGGTGCACTTCCTATCGTTTTGCTTTTATTTTTTTATTTTTTTTATTTTTTTTTTTGCATGCTTCTTAGAAGTTCGAATGATAATTTATAGATGCTTATGGGGGTTACGGCTTTTGGTAGCAGATGCTCCAAGCTGTTCGTTTCATTCGGTAGGTTTTTATTTGTAGTGACAGTCATGCCGAAAAGAAAGTATTTATATGATACTGAGATTTGCGAATTAAAGAATGAATATGACAGTGATGTTAGCGAAAATTATCCAAATCTGTACATAATCATTAAACGGGGGGGGGGGGGACGAAGAAGATGTGTCATTTGCTCAAAATCTTGCGTGAAGTGTCAAAATATGTGAGTAAGACATGTGACTTTGGACTATACATTGAAGAATTTTTTTAATAAAAATACCATACAGCAAAATAAAATTCACACACACATTTTTTTATATCTTAATATTCCATGTAATTGTACATCATTACACCATGAAGTTTATGTATCAAATATAAATATATTTTGTATTTTCTTAAAAGATATTATTTTTTTGTAATAATTTTAGGTAAAAACTTACAATTTTCGATTAAATTTTTTTCCTTCCGAATATTTTAAATTTAACGCATTTTATATAATAAATGTAAAACTAAAATATTCTAATATATAGCTGATTTTAGAGGAGTTTTTTTTAACGAATTAGGCTCATTATCTAAAATCCTCTGGGCACAGCGCAACACTCCGCGGTATGAAGCCGCGGCCCCAGAGAAGCACTTCTTTTTTCTCCCTCCGGTAGCGAAAGGGTTATGGGATCCAATGAATCTTATATAATGAAATGTATTTTCCTGTCAATCTGGTTTATAAAGTAAGTGTAAGCATTTGCTTAAAGACTTACCTCTTTTGCCATATTTAATAGCTGATTGTCTTAAAAGGCATTTATGAAATTTTTAAACCGATTCTATATAGGCCAGTCATAAATTTAGTTGCACTATTTTGAAAAAAAAAATTCAGTCAAAGGCTATTTTGCTGAAACTGTATGGTAACACTTCAGACATATATTTTTATCGTATGACGAAATGGCTTTCGCGAGGGTATTTTAGTTTTTCCTGATAATAAGTTGAAATCATATCTCGACAGAAACAAGTGGTGTTGAAATTTGAAATGCGTGCTGAGTTTCGTTTTTTATGAACGAAAAGATTTAACTGCACTGAAATTTATCAGCAGTTGAATAAAATGTATGTTGAGAATGCAATGTCACGTGAAGCTATCGAGAAGTTGAGCAACATGTTTGAAAACGGACGTACACATATTGACGATGCTGAGCGCGATGAAAGACCATCAACAGCTACGAATTCTAAAATCGTTGCTCGTTTGAACGAATGCATTCTTGCAAACGTATACATAACAATAGACGAAATCTCAAATAAAATGGATATTTCTTATGGAAGTGTGCATAAAATCATTGCCGATTACCTTGAACCTCACGATGATTGTCTATTGACCGAGGAACATAAAGGAAAGTTAGTTGAAAGTGCATTTGCATTTCTGCAATGTTACCAAAAGGAAGGAAATGAGTTTTTGAGTACAATTGTGACTGCAAGTGAGACTTGAATTTGCCAATTTTTACATGAAACGAAACACAGCTCCATTGAGTGGAAACTAGCAAACTCGTCCTTAACTAGCAAAATATCGCAATGTTCTATCTGTGGGAAAGGTGATGATGACGCTGTTTTTCGAGAGAGAAGTTGTGGTGCACTTAGAGTTCATGCCGAAGGGTGCCACAATTAGAGTACTTCTTATTATGAAGCATTAAAACGAATCACTTGAAAATAGTCGAAACGAAAACTGTCGAAATGCATTGTGGTTTTTGCATGCCAATACAAACCATATACAGCAAAACATATGGCTTCTGAAAAGGTTTAAATGGAAGGTGTGGGATCACCCTCCTTATAATACAGACCTTTCACCATGTGACTTCTATGATTTGGTCCCATTAAAGAACTTTCAAAGTGATGATACCAACCGGTAAAAAATGCAACCCAAGAAGGATTATTGGGCATTAGATGGGATATCTTTGCAGAAGGCATCGAAAAACGTATACCACACTTTGACAAATGCTTGAATTATGGAGGTAGCTACGTTCAAAAGCATATTTTGAATGAACTGTAAGATAAAAATAAAGTTATTGTAAAATTTCTATTCTGTTTTGTTTTCTTAAGTCTTGCAACTATCTTTTTGACTGACTCTCGTAATATAAAATGCAAAATCATCTCCATGAGACATCAGTCAAATTTAGGTGTTATGAGCTTGTGTATCATACAACTAATCTCAAATATTTTAATAAGAAAGGGCATTGAACTACGTAGATTTTATTTCTTTGTAACTTTGTAAGTCTGACTTAAATTAGAAATTCGAAAATACTTATTTGAGAAAGGAAACAAACAAAGATTGATAAAAATAATTACACAGATATTTAGTAAACTTTTAAATATTTTATAATGTACTGTATCCATGCATAATTAGTTATTGATGTACATGATATCTTAAATGTTTTGGTATTGTTTAGATTTAGTAAAATCTAATTTGATTGTTTATTAATATTGCACTTAGATAAAACAAGAGAGGTAGCGGTAGAATGTCCAAAGGGACAGTGCATACACAAAGGATTTAAAGCAACATACCGGCCTCATGGGAGACAATTGCCTCCGCATTCAGCATTTATTAGCAAAACGAATATATTTTACAACAACAAAAGGGTAAGATATAACAATACATGTTGGAACAATGAACAAAATATACTAAATAATTCTAAAATTTAAAGATAAATAAAAGATAACAATGTATTTACAATAAAGGGTAAGATATAACAGTACATATTGGAACAAGGAACAAAAGATGTTACAAAATTTTGAAATTCAAAAGTAAATAAAAGCTAACAATGTGTGGTAATATATAACAATATATGTTGGAACAAGGTACAAAAGATTTTACAATATTTGGAAATTCAAAAATAAATAAAAATTAACAATGTGTTATACTTCCCATTTTTTTTTTCTTTCTTTTTTTTGTACGCATATCTGTATTCCACTGATGACCCGAATTCTTGCTAATATCGGATGCTGACACTAAGATTCCCATCCACATTCAGTCTACTCGGCGACAGCTGACATCAGCGTTGGTACAAGATATGCACAAAAAAAGAAAATTGAAATATTTAGAAATGAAACAATTGTGAAATATGTTGAGTTATTTTACGAATTCAGATTTAATTATTTTAAGAATTCAGAATTTAAGCTTGAAATACAAATTAGTTTTTTCACACACGGATAGCAGCAAAATATGCTTTGCTTCAGAAACAGGACAATTTAAATGAAAACTTTTCGTAAGAGGGGGAAAGAAAACGCAGTGATCAGCATCTCCAACAGTCACAGGAGCATAAATTTGTAGTTTTCAAATTAAAACTATTTAAATAACAATCGAAGAGACTTTGATCAGTTAGAAAGCGAGTAATAAAACTTGAAATGGAATAAAAATTCAAATTTGGTCATGGAAATATAAGACTTAATCCGAATACAGGTATTACAAGTTGCCCACCAGAACTCTCAATCAGAAAGAAGCTTATTTTTTAAAATCTGGAATACTCGTATATGAGATCGAGAGACAGAAATATTTATTCCATCACCAAAGTTGACAACGAATTTTGAAAATAAATCTGCAGCTTTGTTGTAATAATTTTAGATGTGGGTCCAAACCCCCAGTATAAGTTGTAAAAATCGAATAAGTTGCTAATTTTTCTTTACTGATATTGATAAAGACCAATTTATCTATGGTATTCTGCAATAGAAACATAATGATACATTGTCGGAATAAATAGTAGCTTTAAGATTGTGAGAGACGGCCCACAAAACGGCAAATACGATTGCTGAGAGCTTGGTATAAAAAATTGATTTACAAAAATTCAGTTTAAACAAATAGACTATTTCCAACAACCCTTTGGAAGATACACATGACGAATCCCGTTTCGAACTTAATTTTTGATCCATCAGTGAAAATCTCCCACTCGTCGGACCTTCAAATATTTATTGAGAAAAGGAATTTATTTTTCAAGAAGAAAATCTCTGAGTAAAGTATTTGAGAACAAAGGAATATTATTAACTAGGTGAAAAAAGTTGGAATTATGCTGCTTTTAGATGAGATATTTAAGAAAATGAAATTAGTGGGAAAGATGAATAGGTGTTAACCAGGCAATGACTTGCAGAGCAGTTGTAGGAAATGCCCTATAGGGCTTGGAAAATTTTAAAAGTTAAATTCTCTTAACAGAGTTTACTTGGTAATTTGAAGGGAGTTTAGATCATCACGCCAAATTCCCGCACGATATATTGTAACAAACAAGTACCATAATTTATAATTTTAGAATTGAAATCACCGAAAGGTACACTATTAAAATATATTGAGATATATATATTTTTTCCGTTAGGTAGTTAATATTTCAATTGACACTCAATCAGAATACCTAAATATTTAAAAAATTTACTAATGTTAATGTAGGAACTACTTAGTATAAAAATCGGGTTTTGAATAAAGATTGTGCGACCTTGAGCTTTCTTGCCATGGATTGTTCGGCATTTAAATAAAACAGAGGCAATTTTCTCAGTCACATTCTCCAACCTTGCTAGATACTCAGCAATAAGATTAATTAAAACTTTTGAGTTATGCTATAAGTTCATTTTGGAATATCTGAAGGAAATAACTGCCAGCTCCTCTGCAAAATTGAACTGAATAATTTTCGCAATTAAATGCAAAATAAAACTAATAAATAAATCTACAAAACGGGTGCAAGCACTGAACCCTGTGTACACCCTTGAGTAATTATATTGAAATTAGCCTTGAGTGATTAGACAAACTAAATAGTTTCTACATTAAAATTTAATGTAAAATTAATATTAGAAAAAATATGTTGATATATTAAGTAAAATGTATAAAAACAAATTCCAAAATGGAAATTTATAAAAATTTATGTGGAATACACTAAGTTGTATTATTGAACATCGATATAGATAAAAATAGCAACAATGTGTTTTGTATATCATTACGTTTGATATGTGAAACCAAATGGAAAATTGCGTTATCACAGCCAAAATTTTCATTAAACCTAACTTGAATTGGACGAATTTGAATCTTGTTTTGATGAATCCAGGAATTTAATCCCTTGACAAAAACACGCTCAATAATTTTCTCAAAGGTTGGTAACAAACACATTGATCCATACAATTAAAGGATGGCGGATCCGTACCAGGTTTATGAAGGAGTTTCAATGTAACATATTAATTGGGAAATATTAAAATCTTTACATAAATTTATATGTTTCACTAAAAGGGCAGTGAAAATTAGAAGAATTATGTTTCAAAACTCTATAGTATAAAAATTCAAGGCTGGGAGCCTTCCCACCACTAAGACTTCTAAACACTATGGATACCTACCTCTTCGGTTGAAACTACCGAAGGAGGCGTCGATTCTTCAAAACTCAATTAAAAAATTTCATTAAACTTTGGGAAAAGTAATTGTACTTAAAATTTATATCTCTTCTGGAGAGTCAGTTGGACTGGAAAGTCAGATATAAGAAGAACCAGGAATTATGTCCTCAAAGAGCCGAGAGTTCAAGGAGTTTCGAGAAAGCAATTCTGTACCTTAGACCAAATGTTTCGTTAATGTTGTTGAAGAAGTGTTCTCAGTCCTTGTGCTTAGCTTCAATAACTCTTTTTCATATTGTAATCGTAGAGTATCGATTTCTCGAGGTGGAAATTTATTTTTGCCAAGGTATTATATGTTCCTTTTAAGAGCACTTTTAAATTATTTCTGAAAATTTTAAAATTATTTTCCCAATAAGAGAAAAATGGAGTCATTTACTAAGTGATCTGTCTACAACGAATCCATCATTTACTAAAAGATTTGAATGAGGTTCACCGGACAGCTGAAATCAATAAAATGGCAAAATCCTACAGCCGATCAGAATTCCAAACTAATTGAGCTCTTTGAATACGCTTAGGGTAGAGGGGTATAGTGGCAATCTCTTTCGTAATTTTGAACCTCGATCAAGTGATCAGTATGACACCTTAGCTGGTACTTCCCTCTCCAAACTTCCACACCAAACCTTTGGGAGGACATGGAACCTCGACAGATTTAATGTGAACTAGTTCCGCTATTCGGTGGGTTTTTAGTGGCATCAGAGCTCGAACTCACGACACGACGAAACCCACCAGCTGAAAATTCGCATAAATGACTTCTAGGCTATGAAGTCCACAATCATTGAACTTACA
>BMAW01079550.1:411357-460997 GCA_019974015.1 Nephila pilipes | reverse complement strand
AAAGGTACATAACCACCATAATTTATATATAACTCATGCTAGTTTATGCAGTAGATTCTCGCTGCAACGATATTCTTTATAATAATAATTCTCTTTATTACGATATTATTTCAAAGTCCTGGCTTAATTTCCTTCACATTAATGTAAGTCAATTCTTTGTTTTAGGATATTTTTTACAACGATAATTCTCTTTACAACGATGGTAATAATTTTCTTTCCATCACAATAGTTCCCTCTAATACGATTTGTTTTTTCAAAATCCAACTGATATCTACGAATTAAAAGGTATACAAAGAAAGTCTAGATAAAATGTGGTTGAGCCGTTGGCTTGGGTTTTCAAGTTGCGCCCTCTGTTGAAAATATTCATCGAAAATAACATTTCCTGTCAAAAACAACGTTGAATCTTACTCCCATCCCCCTCTGCGTAAAATTGTCGAGGTTCCCTTTCACCGGAAGTGATAGATAAAACCTTGAAGTGTCTGAGAGTAACATTTATGATACGTTATTTTATCTCACTTGAGTACCATAAGTATTTTAACCTTCGATAAATTGTGTCAATTACAGTAATTCAAATCGGGAATTATTCTCGTATGATGCTAGAAGAGTTTCATTAATTTATTAGTGAGTTTTGAGTTTATTTTGAAGTTTGTTTAGTGACATTTTTTAAAAATAACTCCAAGAAAAAATATCCATCAAAATCAAATTCAACTTCATAAAATATATTGATTAAGTTATAAAGCAAGCTAAGGTTTGCGAAAAATTCGGATTTTTTATAATCGACTGTTAAAATATTTTTAGAGAAACGGAAAAAAAAATTGAAACCATTTTCAACTCTTATTACATTGATCCATAAAGAAAAAGGCTAAAGACAGCTTCACTGACGTAATAGATGCTGCCACGTTGAAACGGTTCAAAGCAAAACGGGCTTTAATTGAACCAATTATTTGCGAGCAAGCCGGAAAATTTGAATGTGCGATGGGGAACCTAGATTTCAAAGTTACCAATGGATGACTAACAAGGTTTTGAGATCGTCATGTGATATCTCGGTTATATGGTGAAGACAAATTAGTGCCACTGTAAGAAGTACGCACCTGGTGCCAGACAGAAATGTGTAAAATTTTTGAAAAATATCCCGTTGATATTGTCTATATTACATATGAGACGGTATTATTTTTCCAGATGTTACCAGAACAAACATTAGCTTTCAAAGGAGAAACCTGATAATGTGGCAAGAAATCCAAACAAAGGTTGACAATATTGTTTTATACAAATATGTTGGGAAAGGATAAATTAAAACCTCTTGTAATTGGAAGATCTTTAAAGCCAGGATGTTTTAAATACATTAAGAGCATGATAATAGACTACACTGTGAATGATGAGCTTAGATGACTTCAAAAATATTTAGTGATTGGTTATTGAAACTAAATAAAGATATGTATCGAGGGAGAAAAACAGACTCTTTTAATTGGCAAATGTTCTGCACATAAGCCCATTCCAAAATTGTAGAAGTATACTTCTTTTCACCAAACACTCAAGCAGCTCAACAGCCTCTCGATATGAGCGTTATAAAATGCTTCCATTGCTGTTACAGAAAAACAATTAGTGGATAAAATGATTGTTGATATCAATCAAAAGCTCACAGGGTCAATTACTTTAAAAGATTTAGGTGAATATATTGCTGGGAATTGGTGGGATATGAAGCAACAGTCCATATCTAATTAGGAAACCGCTAGCTTCATTTAAAATGAGGAAGAGAGTCAAAGTGATACTTCTTGCAGATATTCTGAAGAAGAAAATTCTTTTCAGAATCAAAACTCCTTGATCGATTAAGAAGACAAAACTGGAATTTTTTTTGAAATATCTGTTCATGATTATTTAAATGTCGATGATGAAATACAGATATTTTCGGAACAGATGAAGTTATTCATTCTGAAATAATAAGTGATAGGCTGAAATAGAAGAGTCAAAAGATGATGATGTGAATGAAAATGATGCTTCCACTACGAAAAAGCAAAACTTATCACCGGGAGAAGTAGAGTACTCAAATGATTTCCTCCATAACTTTATTTCTAGATTACCTAATATGCCAGAGGAGCATCTCAGTTCTTCAGATGCACTTCGTTCTTTTATGCATAAGATTGTCTCCGGATAATGCCAAAAAAAAAAAAAAAAACAATAAATAAATAAAAAATTCTGATTTTTTTTTTCGCAGAATTCCAAATAAATAAGGATTAATTAATATTTTTTTTATTATTCACACTATCTAATACATTTTACAGAAAACCTTTCGGGTTTTTACCAGTTAGTACTTTACAAATTTGTTATTTAAACATGTGATAAAAGTATTTGTAAGCTTTGACGTCGCCAGAATCCTGGGCAAGGATATTTCACAAAGACTTGGGGGTTGTAACTAAATGTTACTTAACACTGTAAATATGTTATTCTTCCTCCATTTAATATATATTATTTGCGTGAACACGAGGGAATGCTGAATGACAGTAAAGCACCCCTGGTGACGCCACTTGATATGAAGATCAAAAATTCCTATTGATTCCCTTTTTAACGATAATTCTCTTTCAACAATATATTATTTTGGCACCAAAATATCATTATAGACGGATTTCACAGTATATCGTGTCTAAAATGTTAAAAAAATATCGGGAAAAAAAATGTAAAGCTAAAATTTTGAATAATTAATCGTCGGAAAATATCCTATTATCTCCTTATTTGTGAGATGTTTGACATTTCTTATTTCTACATGGCTTACTCATGTTTTGTCATGCATTTCAAGTTTTTGGATCGCTGCATCGGAAGCGTCCATAATCGAATCAGGAAAAGTTTGGACAGAATCAATATTATTGTTCTGAACCATTGTAAAAGTTATAACTGCTAACAGTGTGAAAATATCCCAGTTCGTCAGATGGAAATTATAATACGCAAGACGTAAGCGACTTCTATCAATAAAAATAGGGAAAACTAGAAAAGAGCAATGCTCGTTAATATGTAAATCACTATATACCTCTACTTTCTACAGCATTATCAGAATTTTCAAGCAATGGCTAGATCTAGTAGATAAGAGGACCTAGTGGGTTCATGGAAATATATCTTCCCTATGGTATTTAGAAAAAAAGAGACAGTATTCTGATATAAACTGTTCCATCTGTCTCCGGCGAGAGTGTACATTGTTATGTATCTTTACATTGTTATGCATATTATGCGAGGTTTATAAACAATGGATCAATCAAATTCGCTTACGTGAAAACCCTTTTTCATTGGTATTTCTATCAGGTTACATTTTACGATTGCAGAAAATAATGCCTTATCTCTGAGATTTGCCTATTTGTTCTGTTGGTTGTTGCCTATTTGTTCCGTGGAATGTTTTGTTTCCTTTCTACCTCTAATTGGAGACAAATAGAGGCATTCCTACATCGGCCGTCTGGAAACGCCCCTTTAAGGTTTACAGGCTCTACCGAGGCACCAATCTCGTCCCTATACTAAATTTAACAGACGATATTATTTTTTTCGAATTTATTATTAAAACTAAATTTTATAAAATCCTGTTCATTATTTTGTTTTACTTATTACATTTTCTCTTTGGCTTACGACTACAATAAATAAATGAATAAATGTAGTAAATAATGAAAAAAAGTTCATGTTATGAGAATTCAGGTTGCATTTTAGTTTACTGTACCTGCAATAGAGTAATAAAAATGGCCTGTTTGGATGAAAATAGAATTGTCATATAATAAATCTGACTTGCAAACTGCTAGAGGGAACGTAAGAAGTCACGGAAATCCTGTATTAGAGTTTTTCAAAAATTCATATGAAAGCATTGTAAACGTTTCATAATTTCCTACATTTTCCTTACATATATATATATATATATACATATATACATATATATACATATATACATATATATGTATATTACTATTCTCAAAATTTAACGACAAAATGAAGTTTTATGCATTTGATTTTAATCAATAAAGAATTTATAGAAAGTCATAAGAATCAATAAGTTTCTGTTTAGTTTATATATAAATGGATAATCAGTTTGTTTTAAACATATATTGTGCAATATTGAAAAAAAGTCAATTTACTATAAATTTATAATGAAAATGAAGAAAGTGTTAGTGTTTAATTATTATGTTATTTATTTCGTTGTGTCCACTTGTGCTCAAAAATGTAAAGATTCCTATGGTAAAATTCAAAGTTTTATGAATAGAGTGGTTGTTTTGATGCCCGTTATATTGCCTTTAAGGTGACATTTTTATTCATTTGAATGCGTAAGATTTAATAAGAAATTTTCAGTGTAAAGTTATTACTTATTTTTAATTTCTTCGAAACATGTGTGCCTGTCTTAAACCGTCAAAGTCATCTGCTATTCATTTTCAGAATTTTCACATACTTCTCAAATCCCTTTTGAAAATAAAGAATATGTGATACATCTGCATTCAAAAACAGCATTTTAAGCATATAAACTTTAATTTATGTAAAAATAGAATAGTTGCATCCCCAAAAAGTTATTAAATATCTGAACATTTAAAAAATAACTTTACTCCTTAAATTTTTTATAACATTTTTGTAATATTCCCTTAGTTGACAGTCTCTTAAGCTTCAAAAAAATAACTTTCCTAGAAATTATAATGAACTCGCATTTTTGACTCATTTTATTCATTCTCAACTCCTTCTGACAAACTCATTGAGTCAGTTTGGTATGGTTAACTCTGTACCCAGACCTGTAGGGGAAATATTTATGAACACACCTAACAATTCTGAACCGTCAAATCATTAGGGTGGTTCTAGAGTACGGACTTCAGTCTTTTAATTTCAAACTATTACTTCATAGACTTTTTTGTACAGTATTTTGGCACATGTGTCTTCATTACATATTTTTTTTTTGCATTTAAATTTCCTCTTATTACACAAAAATGAGCTTTCTTCAGTTATATGGGAAAAAATGCATATGTATTGAAATATCGCTTAACTGAAACAATTATGGACTGGGCGTGTTCAGAAGACCGATTGTTTACTGGAAAAAAAACTGTTACAGTGTCATAGGAGCAATATGAAGCAAATAAATAGTAATATTAACACAAACCTAAATTATTTTATTTCATACTTCTTACGAATAACATAAAGAACATACTACCCTAATTCAACATGTTCAAAATGGCCAATAAAGTAAGCCTACAGTTTAGGAAAAAGAAGTCTAAAGTTTATTTTGCTTGAAAGTTGAGATTCTCTCAAAACTCTCGTTTAAAAAACAGTTTCAGATTTGCATCGTTGTTCTATCTACTTCATGACTGCCTTAAGACAATGAAGAGCTTCTTCTTTGATTGATTGTTTTTCAGCAAGGTTGTCATTTCAAGGGTGACCCAATAATATCTATCATAAGAAGAGCCACTGACAATGACGCAAGGTTAGTCACATTAATCGATTAGTAAAAAGTTAAAAGATCTAGTTTTGGTTAATGGTACTTCAACATAGTCTACAAATTTGAATTTCCCGACTGGAAAGCTTTAGGTTAACTCATGTTTCGGTTGATTGATAGTCTAATAATCAATATTCTATTGTAATTCATGAGATCAGTTATTTTTTAGTCGATATTTATAAATAAAATTGCCAAATTAGACGATGGTTAAGATTGGTAGCTTTCTAGCTTTTGAATCCAGATTACAAATAAAATTCTACAGAACTAAGTTGTTGATTATCCTGCTTGTTAAACCAAAGTGGGTCTGAAAGTTCTGTCCTGGTATGGTATATAGAACATTGATCCTAACCATTTTGAACCTCACAAGTGGAACTGTAGACAAGGTATATTTATAAGTTGATATAGTTCATAATGCTCATTATATACAAAATCCAAGAATGTAATTTTAAGATATAAAAAACGCGCTCATTATATTCTTATATAAATTACAGAATTCATGAATACAAACAAAGTTTATAAATTTCTCGGCTTACATTTCGTTGGTATTAAAATTCTTTAGAAAAAATGCATTTCAAGAAGTCTATGTGATATTTGGAATAGCATTTCATTTACTACTACAATATAATTGTAGGAAGTGTGATAATATTCTTAATAGTAAGCAATCATTAAGATGTTCATTTTTAAGTCAAGATTTGTACATTGATTTCATAACATTCATTGTTGAAAATAATCATCTGACTCCACATGTGAAACAAAAAACAATTTTGTCATTTATGATGCTCTTTCTTGAATGAAACATTATATCTGTAAATTGTATTCCAAAAGTTCTCCTCTATTACCCTTGATTTCAGGACGATGTTATTTTAAAGATACAAAATTTCTAGCATCAATTTATCCATTTTTGCATCAATAATCTATTTAAACCTTTCAGGGGTGGTGGTATATTTTTATACCATATATTTTGAGCGTTAAAATTCTTAGTAAAGTACGCTTTTTCCCAAACATTTATCTTCAAATGGTAGTTTATAGTTTTATTTACTTAAATTAGATGTCAGAACCATGCAGAATAGTTATTAAAATTATTGCTTTGATTCTAATGAAAGCTCCTAACATGTGGTTGTTTTATGCCTCACAAAATCTGTCTGAAATGGTTTCAAAATTTTATATTCATCCAATCTTCATGAAAATATTAAATACCCAATTTTTATGTTTAAAACTGTACTTAAATACTACTAATTACTCAAAACAAAATATATAAAGTACTATTTTCATACTCTAAATTGCGTCGTATCATAATTATACCACCACCCTATAGAGCACACAGGGAGTAGTGAGCAACAGATATCAGCACTGAAAATTTCGAATCAGACTGATATGTGACGTTTCACTTTGTTTCAGTGAAAAATAGAAGTCACAAATAGGTTTTCGAGTTCTAATGTGAAAAAATCAGAATTATTCTTCTAAGAAAAGAAATTTAAAACGGGAATAGAAATTTATCAACGTGGTGCATGCCCACAAAAATAAGCGCAGAGGTAAAAAAGGATATCTGCAAACCAAATCTATTGTCAAAAAAAAAATCGAAAAACAGCCTTTCAAGGCATCGAAGACAGAACTGGCTAGAGACAGAAGATTAGGGATTATTCGTCTTTATAAGACATGATACTTGTAAGTGATCATAGATATAAAGTGTTAGTATGAGATAAAAAGTAGATGATAAACTACCGGAAAAAGAGGGGCGAGATTAGGAACTTCATTGGCCCTAGCATTCATTTCATATAACAGAGTGCATAATTATTTCAGAAAAAAAAATAAAGTTTTATTTTAAATAGCTTTATGATCTAATTTTAAATATTTTTTTAAATATATATATTCTAAAATATATCTTTAAAAGAATGTCTATATGGGAACTTTCGACTGAGAAAGAACTTCTCAGATTGAAGAATTCCCTTCTGATGGATCGGAATTATCTTCAGAAACAAGTGAAGAATTCATTTCAATCTCTGTAATGAAAATATGTCTTATTTTTAATAAATTTGTACATATATTTCAACTAAAATTGTCTTATTAAGTTAATAATATAGTTTTAGCATTAAACTAAGAAAATTATATATGTATAAAAAAGCCATACTTAAATTAATTGACATATTTTCGCTTAAATTATCTATCTTAGAAATAAAAATACAACATTATAAAGTTTTATGTTTTCAAAGTTGTTTTGCGATCCTAATATTTGACAAATTAACTAAAATAATATAATTTTTTGATGAAAGTATTTATTATATCTTCGAAGGAATACAATACAGGTGTGTACAAATAACATGTCCTACAGGGGAGGGGATATATTATATATACCGGGTATAAAAAATTAGGAAATAAATTAAAATTAATTTTACCACTTGATTTTGAGTCCATTTAATATTATTAATGCATATCAGATGAATTTTTGCAAAAATTTAATGCTTTTTATATACTGCCCCTCAAAGGGTTAAGATGTCTTAACTTACGTCGTCTTTTATGAAGAGAGACACCACAAACCTAAACACCCGAACCTTTAACCAATGGGTTACTTGTCGTTATTCTACCAACTAGGTAAATATGATAGCTGTAAACTTTTAATTCAGGTATCCAATTCTCTTTCACACTGAATTAAATACTTCATCAATCTAATCTTCATAATTATGATAGAAGAATCTTTTCAAAGGCGCAAAGTTAATATGTTTAACCTGGTTTTTAACTTTTCTTACTCCTTATAAAGAGAAATAAAGGTAATGGTTGGTTTCAAATTAATATTTCAATAGTAGCTACATGAAGTCATTTGGAGAAATCTGGAGACTGGGATAGCATCGTAATTATATATATATATATATATAATACTACTCTCCCCCACTTCCAGATCACATCATTAACCCTTTCGATAATTAGGGAGAAAAAAGAAGTGCTTCTCTGTGCCCGCGACTTCTTACCGCGGAGTGTCATGCTGTGCCTAGACGATTTTAGGTATTAAACCTAATTCGTGAAAAAAATTCCACTAAAATTGGCAATTAATTAAAATATTTTGGTATTTATATATATATTAATTAAATTCATTAAACTTAATATACACAAAAAAAAAAGATTTAATCGAAAATTCTATTTTTTACATAAGATAATTACATAAAAATTATATATTTTAAGAAAATACAAAACATATTTTCATTTGTTACATAAATTTCATGCTGTAATGATGTACCATTACATGGAGCATATATATATATATATATATAATAAATCTTATTTTGCTGTATGGTATATTTACAAAAAAAAAAAAAAAAATCAATGCATAGTCCAACGTCACGTGTCTTAAACACATACTTTGACACTTCACGCAAGATTTTGTGCAAAGGACACATCTTCTTTGTCCTTTTTTTTTTACTGAATGTCTATATACAGGTTTGAATTATTTTCGCTAACATTACTGTGAGATTCATTCATTAGTTCGCAAATTTCAGTATCAGATAAATACTTTATTTTCGTCATAACTATCACTACAAATAAAAACCAACTGAATGAAACGAACAGCTGAGAACATCTGCTACAAAATCCCTAACCCTCATAAAAGGCCGTAAATTCTCCTTCGAACTTCTAAGAAGCAAGGAAAAAAGAAAAAAGCAAACCGAAATCTAGTGCACTTTTTAAATCATGTCATTACATTTAAAGAGTCGCTCCGTAACACGTGCTTTTAACAATTATCCCCCTCCTGGTAGCCAGAACTGAAATCTAGCCCTTATCACCATGGTCAATTCTCCAAACAACCTATCTATATAAATTTCGCGGTATCGTAGCACTATATAGTAACATTAAAAAATCAAATAAAACGTTCTCATCAAGCATATCTCTATTGATACTTTGGGCCGTAGAAGATACTCACGGAACGTATCAAATGTGATACACATGGAGTGAACGGGATAAAACAATTCCAATTGCTGCCTATTAAAAAGAATTAGTTATCCCGCATTAAACATCTTATATTGAATCAGAAGTTATAAAATTCATGAAATAAAAATGCTATGGTTGTGAAACAAGTAACAAATTTTAGTTTATAACTTTTTTTTTTTTCCAAAATTTGAATGAAAGTTGAGAAACCATTTCATGATGAAAAGGAAGAGCCTTATATAAAGGTTTATTTGTTTGTAGTTATTTAAATATTAGTTTTAATCATAATAGCTGATGGAGAAAATTCAAATAAGTAAATATAGCTTTTATTTTACCACTCTGCTAAAAATATGAATAATTCAAATAGAGAAAAATGTTATTTTTTTTATAAATAGCTGATTTATATTTTGGTTTAAATTTTAAAAATGGATTTGTCGAGAGTATTATTATATTTTATAATATACTCACATTTATATTCCAATATAGCATCAACAATCACAATATTTTAGTATTTAAAAAAAAATTGAGTTGAGATTGTCAAATTTAGACATACAATTTTAAGACATAGTATGTTAGTTTACTTATTTAATACAGCAATAAGAAACAATAATGGTACGAAACATTTGTACTTACATCTATCTAACTATTGGTTATTAACTTCAGGTTGTGTCAAATATTTTTTCCTCTTCATATTCTCCGGATCTTTTTCTTTCATGATTCGCTCTTAAAGATCACAAATAACGGTACAAAAATATGAACTTATTACTTCATTCTTCCCAGTACAAATGTATTTGTGTAGAATAAATGTATTTAAATAATATATTGAAACAATTTAAACACATTATATATATCCATGTCTCTGTAAAATATAAATTTTCAAAATCAGAAACATTCATTCTGTTACAATTTCATTTCAATTAAGCAATTTTATTTCGCATGCATGCTTAACGTTTATCATGAACAAAGATTTCTATAGAGGAGGTTTTATTTTGGAGATTATCTTGATTATCAGTACTCCATACATGTTAGTTCTAAGAGTAATACATTAGCATTGGATTTTATCATTGAATATTAATACCATCGATTACATTAAACATTTATTCAGGAACAAATTACTTCTCTAAGTGCACGTTATAAGAATAGATGCTTGCATTAAAGAAAGGAGTTAAACCAGTTACGGAATTAAATGACGATGGAATGGTTTTCTAGTTTTAGTGGAAATGTGGCTTTGCCTTTCCCTGAAACAAGCATAGTGTGTCAATACGAGACAAATTTCATTATTTATTTTGTTTCATCCTCAAGTTATTTCATCTGAAATCGGATTTAATATGCTTCTCTGCGAACCATTACTTCCTCCATGTGCCACATTTTGTTGTGTTTTAATATGATTAAAAATATAGATAAATATGAATACATAAAAATATTAAGATAATCATGAATATATAGGGAATATATAAATGTATAACGAATTACTTTTAAATAATGTCTTGCTTCGTGACCTCAGACATTAAGATTGATACATTGCAAACGTGACAAAATGATTCTGTTCTGTTTACAAATGAATAGCACTATATTTTTAAATGATTTTATTGAACTCATATCGAAACTTTCTGCTGTTGTATATATTTTAGTTATATGTATACAATTTTAATGCAGCAACTCAGGCCTATATTTTAAATTTTGCAAAACCCTTGATTATTTTCTTCTAATATATTTATTTTCAAGCAAATTTTAGAGTTTGTGCTCTGGCCCCCTTTTTAATGGGTTTTCTTTAACTCATATTGTAACTTTATCTGGATCAATATTTTAAAAGCTTTTTTATCATATTTTAAAGCACTCAATTGAGCTGAAATTTTCTATTCACAATTGTTTTGGATGACAATACGATAATTTAATAAAAATAATAAAAAATAACTGATTAAAACTAATTACTTAAAGAATTAAATTAAATGCCAAGTTACTCACCAAATCGCTAAATAATCACCAAATAATTAGTTTAATAATTTATAGTTTGCTTTAGATTTAATTACATTTAGCTTAAATACATTTAATTTAATAACAAAATGTATCGTTTGCTTTAATTTTAATTACATGAAGCTTAATTGAATAACATAATGCTTAACTGAGCTAAAATTTTTATACATAGTTAGGTAGAAGATAAATTTATTATACGTCAAATAATAAAATATATTAATAAAACTAATTACTGAATAAATTCAGTTTGATACAACGTTCCTTTTGTTTCAACATTTAAGGTATAAAAAATTATGTCACGCAAAGTATGAAGTTTTAAAGAAAACCCAAGTTCAAAAAACTAGTTTCTTACTCGTTACATTCACTTTAGCATCCACATATTGCAGTTTAATATACCTGTTATAAAAGTTAACATGTCAACAATTTTAATTAATCACCTGTATGATACCTTAATCCCTAACAAGATATTTTTAAACTATTTCGTACTAGTGTATAATGCTTTACTACGCAATTTTTACTATTTTCTTTATTGTGTAAATTAAACAAAATGCATGTAAGAAAATTTAGTGTTTTTGAATGAAAAATTATATCCGTTAAATAGAGAAAACAATTTTAAGTATTTAATCTGAATTACTCATTCACTTAAAGCAATGAATAAATACATAACTTTTAATGATATTATTGCTGTGTGATAATATCAATTAACAAATAATTATATTCTGTAAATTACGAGAAATAAAGTTAATGTTTTCCAATTTATTTTCAATTGACCGTGTTTTTGATCTACCAAATGATAAATTCTCATGGATTTTAAAACTTAATAAATTATAACTTATTTATATATTCAGTTGCATCTTTTTTAATTTATCTGTTTATGAGCAATCAACTACAGTATCTTCTTTTCATACCGTTTTTGGCAAAATAATACATAAAAAAGTATTTAATTTTTCTCAGTCCCATTAACAGTATTTATCTTATATAAAACATGTTGTATTTTAAACATAATACACTAATTAAATTTATGAAATTCTTATTAAATATTGGTTTCTGTAGTTTACACGTGGTTTGTCTGTTTTTCAAAAAAATGGTATAAGCCTTTGTTGGTATTTAATACATATTTCTCTCGTTAAATTACAAAACACTGAAACTAAAACTGTGCTGATTTAAAGCAAGAATAGTGTTTTTAATTTTTATAATATTGAGTTGAAAATCATGCTTACGTGATTAATACAAAAATATATTTCCATTTTACTTAAATAAAGAGAATCATACACGAGTAAAAATTCATTTAGGTAATTATTGTATTCATATATTTAATTACTAATATTTGTTATATGAATATTATGAATGGAGTTTCATGAATAAGAATGGAATCTCTGAAATATTACAATAAATTATAATCATATTAATCAAAATTTATTATGTAAATATTAAGAATAGAATTTCATTATCGTACCCAATTTACAATTCTAATGTTTTTAGTACTTTAGGCTCTAAGTAATTTTCTTAAATTTCTTTATTTGCATTTAATAAAACACATATATACAACCACAAACACATTTGTATAGTTATATAATACAAAGCGGAATCAATGAAGTTGAAATATTTCTAATTTGCTATCCTAGACATAGACCTATGAAATATTACTCTCATAATACGAGCAACATATGAAAGATGTAATAAATAAGTATTACATTAACGTTTCCCATAAATGATGAAATATCTCAGCAACGAAACTTCGATCAGTCACTACGATAATTCTAAGCATAGGCTGTCATAGTTACTAATTATATTATATTTGAGACCTATAGCATCTTACAGAACTAACACATTTATTAGAAAAATGCTTAGTGACAAAAAAAATCTACTTATGATCATTGATTTTTAACATATTTAAATTTCAATCATTCACAACTTTTAATTTTCAAACTTTAAATTCAAAGTCGATTTCTTTTTTTTGTCCAGCAATTATTTTCTATTTCACATAAATTGAATTCATTGGAAAAATGTTTTACTATAATTATTTTTTTTTACAATTTGTTAAGTCTTATTAAATCTAAAAATTCTTTTTTAAGCCTTTGATAATCAAATAATTCATTAAATCACCGCTGAACGCTGTAGAATATATATAAAAAGAAAATATAAAATATTTATAAGAAACTGTATCTCATTTAAAATTCCTTTCACAAAAGGTGAATTAGTAAATTAATTTTGCTGTTCAAAATCAATAAATAATATTTATTCTTATAAATTTATATTTAAATGATATATTATGCCTTCACTTCAAATAATTATTGCTCTGAAATCGCAATTATCAAAATGTGCATGATAAACCAAACTTACAATAAGAAAAAAAATTAGCAATAAGACAAATTACTAAATAAAACAATGAAACATTTTGAGGAACATACACACACAAATATATATATATATATATATATATATGCTGTTGTTCAAAATTAAGAGAATTTTCCGATTTGGTCTATTATCTGTAGAACGACTGGACAAATTTTAATGAAATTTGGAGTGTACATAGGGTTGAAATAATGCAAAACAAATAACCATTTAATAGTTATAATACACATGAATTATCGTACGGAACACTCATTGGAGTCACTAGGTATGAAACAGCAGTTGCAGAAGAGAACACAAAATTGGTTAATAGGGGGTATGGTCCCCTTTTACAGATATATAGGCCTCTGAACAGGATTTTACTCTAAAAAAATAAGGGAGTTTATGAGTTCCTGAGGCAATTGGTCCCCCTCGTTCAACAACGCTGTTTTCAGGTTTTGGATGGTTCTCGGAAGGGGATTTCGAATTACAATTGCTCTTCACAGAGCGTCCCAGGCTTGTTCTGTAGGATTGAAGTCTGGAGATCTGGCTTGCCAATATATATATATATATATACATCCGACGACTATCTTTACTTTCCATAATTTCGTTGACCATTTGAGCTCTATGTGATCTCGCGTTATCATCCATTAAAGGGAAATCAGGACCATTTGGACCCTTTGAAAATGCGGATATAAGGCTCCAACACATCTTCCCTATACCTCTCTAGAATTGCTGTGCCTCTTCCAAAGACATGGAGTTGTGTGTGACCCTTCAAAAAGATCAGCCCGACCATCAGACTTCTGCGACCGTAATGGTCAATTTCTTAAACATTGCGAGGAAGATTACTGGTCCCTGATTCTTACCATATGAAAGTTCGGCAAAAATCATTGGTTAGGCGTAACCGAGACTCATCATCATCAGTAAAGAGGACGGTCACCCATTGATTCATGTTCCAATATGTATGATCTTTGCATTTTTTAAGCGCACTCTCCTGTTCACAGAAGTTAGCGAGACGTAAACAACAGGTCTGCTTAATAACAGCTCTCTCTCATAAAGTCTTCTAAGAACAGTTACCCTTGAAACTCGAGTTATTGTGGATGCATATAATTCATGAAATACCTGAGAACCTGCAGCATTCCTGTTACGCCTCGCTGTAAAGGACAGATGGTGATCTTATCTGGCCGTCAAGCTCTTGGGCGACCTAGCAGAGGCTATCTCGCCACGTATCCGATATATTTAACCGTTTACATAAGTTGGACACGACGCTGGGAGATAAAATGAATTTTATGCAATTCTGAATTTGAGATTGGCCTGTTTCTAGCCTACCCACAATTCGCAACCTCATTCCATCATCTAAACATTGATTTTTACTCATTTTTTTTTCTCTTCGAATTTTAATTTAAGCAATCGCTGCAAAAAAACTTCGAAAAATTCTGAGAATTGCGCTAGCGAACGAAATGCGTATTTTGGTACGCACACTTATAAATCCTGCTTTTCTACTAGGTCCACGAACATACACGTATACCCTAACGTATTTTACGTACATGATTTGCATCTTTGTTGAAAAAAAAATATTTTTACATTTCGTTCAATTCTTTTCATGAAATGCTGCAAAGTATGCAAATTTTCTTAATTTCGAACACCAGTATATATATATATATGTGTGTGTGTATGTGTGTGTGTATGTATAAGATAAAACAATGAAATTATTATTAAAACATAAAATCTGTTAATCTGGGTGTTTATTGGTATTTTCAATAATATATATATATATATATATATATATACGTAATGACTGCTTTGATATAAGTAAATAATTAGAAAATCAAAGAAAAAGGACCATTTATTTCAGTGAAATAAGAAAAAGAACAGAGGATGTAATACTTGTTGAACCCCCTGTAGCGCGAATGCACGATGCGATACGATCGGTCATTGAGGCATACAAGTACTGTATGATGTCTTGAGACATTTCGTTAAATATTTGCTGTTACCTTGCCTCTAGTTCGTTCAAACTCGTGGGATGCCCTACTCACCAGCCGAAATTATACCAGATATGCTCGAATGGAGACAAATCTGGAAATCGGGTAGGCCAAGAACACCGCCAAGACTGTCCTGTGACACCATTGCCATATGAGGCCGAGCATTGTGTTGTTGAAAAATCGCTCCTGGGAGCCGTTGCATGAGTGGTAACACATGTGGTTGCAGGATGTCATGGACATACAGCTGGGATGTCATGGACATACAGCTGGGATGTCATGGACATACAGCTGGGCTGTCATGGTGCCCCGGATCAATACTAGGTGTGACCGTGTATTGTAGGCAATGGTACCCCATACCATCACACTAGCTGTGGGGGTGATGTGTCGATGTAAATCAAAGGCAGAATTTAGGCGTTCACCCCGGGGTCTCCACACACGAATAGGATTGTCATCACTGCTGAGATTGAATCTAGATTTGTCGCTAAAGACGAACTGGTTCCATTCCACTGCAGTCCAGTTTCCTCTGCACCTCTCCAAACGGAGGTGTCGATGGGTGGACGTCAAGGGCAGCACACGTAATGGGTGCCGCGATCCCAAATGTCCTTCAGTTAGGTTCGAGAAGACATAGGGTCCCCTAGAAAATGTGCTACCTGTGTCTGGATGGCGGCCGATGAAGCAGTCGTCTGTACGAATACATTTCTCACGATGTGGCGGTCTTCTCGACGACTGGCATGTCGAGGGTGTCCTGAGCCTGGTCTTCGTGTAAATGACATCTCTGGGATCCACAGGTCCCAACACTTTCTCACAACACAATCAGAGCGGCCTAATTGACGAGCTACTCGCCTAGCTGACCACCCAGCTTCCATTATGCCGATGATTCTCCCCCTCTCAATCTGCGACATCTGCTTATATTGTCTTAGAAATCGGCGTAAGACATGTCTACCTCAGTTCTTCCTTTGTAAACGTTTCAGCACACTCAAACAAGCTTTGGTGACCTTTTTTATTCTCCACGGAGAACGACGTTAAATATCCTCTACAGGCTATACATAAGCTCAATCACGCTGCATTTCTAATCATTTGCATATCTGCCCAACATGTACCTTCATGCCAAGTTTCGTTAAGATCCCGCAATTAATTCTTGGTGAGCTATTTTTTTTATCCATGAGTGTATATATATATATAAACACCTATGCACAGTAAAGTATGGCGCTTGGATTACAGCATCAAGTATGTGTTACATTACAAAAGAAAAAAAAATATCATTGGAGAGTTATGAAGGATTACGATTTTTTAAAAAGAATTTACAATAAATTTTTAAAAACTGTCAAAGACATTTCTCTTCGAGTTAATCTGATGAATTTCTGGAGACCCATTAATGCTGATGGCTTTTAGATTAAATTGTGTAGTCTTTTTTCTCTAACAAATTTAGAACATAAAAGAAGCATATGTTCAGCCTTCCCTTCGTTAACAACGTTGTAATCACAGGAAATCGATAGATTCAAATTAAATGTTTCGATAACTTTAGAAGTTTTAATTATAAGTGATCAATTGGATCACTTTATATACAATAAAAAACGATGGCCTGACAATCTCATTTTCATGGAAGGGAAAAGTCGCTTGCTTAAACTCCCTTTATATGAACTGAATTTTCTTAGTTCCTATATTCTACCATACATTTTCTAATGAATTTTTTAAAAAAAGGTTTTGTGTTTACTAACAGAAATGTAAATTTTACGCTTGGTGACAGCCTTTGCAAGAAAATTGGCCCGCTCGTTTTAAAAATTATTGTTGTGTCTAAGGACAAATGAAAGGGCAACCCAGTGGCTTTTATCTTTTAGGATTTTGAGTTGTTGTTCTATCTCAAAATTTAAATTATTGGAAGAAGAATATAGTTTTGGATCTCCAAGTACGGAAGGGAATTAGTGCAAATGAGATTGTCAGAGACGACACTGTTTTGTACAGAGATTTATTTGATAGCAAAGTTGAAACATATAAGTTCAGATATACACGCCATGCATTGATCTCGAAGTGCACATTGAAAGCATTTTAATTCAATACCATTTCTGAAGACCACTAAATGCGAAGCAAACTCTGCCATCAATTTTTCTATCATCAGTATAGCAAATAACAGGGAAATCGTCTGTGATATTGTTGCTAAATTAGATAACATTCATAAGATTTTCATAAACCTATAAACTAACCTTGTTAATTTTAATCACTAATGATATCTACAGATTAATTTGTTTTATATTTTTGTTTTATTTCCTTCACTCACTAGTAAATGAGAATATTTCATATGAATCTCATGTCAGAGTATATATCAGCTCTTTTATTATGGAATGTTTTTTATGGAAATAAATTTCTATAATATTTTAAAGGAAACAATAGCGTTTCATGCTTGTGAGAAAATTTGGAAGAAGTTTAAAACTCATTCAACTTAACTTTTTTTGTTGAACATTGTCATAAAATCGAAATTATTCCTTTAAGAATTAAATAAACGATAAAAATTATATATATATGTACATATCTGTGCATTCAAATATATATGTAGTGAAAATATTTATGTCAGAACAAATCATAATTAATTTTTTATTATGTGTTCAGAGGATAGGATTTCGAGATAGGTGTTAAATTAAAAATAAAAGTTATATTTCTTATAAATAACAGCTCCAAAATATAATTTTACCTTGGGAGTTGATATATAATGCAATCTCTTTTCTGTATTCTCTTTCAGTTTTAAATTTCTGTAATAATCTCTATTTGTTAACTATATTTTTACAATATCGTTTAAGCTTAACAACCGATAACTAAAACTTTAATCAAAAATATAAATTTGAATTTTTCTTATTAACAAATTAATTCAAAATATTATCTTTATGTATCCAATTTTTGAATAAGTGTGTCTTTCAATTTAATTTCCGTTCCTAATAGGGATTAGAGTTAGAAGTACAAGGAAAGAGTTTTTTTTGACAATTTAATCCTGATGGTAATACTGACGTGATAATTTAAAGAATTTTTTGTTAGTTCTTTTAATCTTGGGGAAATTAAAAAAAGTCAATTAAAAAAATTATTTTCTTCTAAATAAGTCAGTTGTATTACCTTGTTTTAATTTAAATTGACATGAAATTTTGTAATTGGATTAAAAACAACTGGATGGGCAATCTTGTATTGTTAAAAAAAAGTTTTGAATTAGTTTTTATCTTCTTAATGGTTAATTTAATAAGATCTTTTTTCTGTTAATTATTAAGAAACACTTAATTGACAATAACAGTTTTCATAGCTCCCTATCGTACAAATTACTTTCTAAAAAGTAATGATAATTTGTACACGAGTAATGTAGAATATTTTATAAGTAATTAATTTATGAATGAAATAATAGATTTATTAAATAATGTTTGTTTTTTTTTAGAAAACCATTGGTATTTTGATGTTTAAAAATATTCAAAAGAATAACTAAAATTACGGATTTTTGTTTCATGAATATAATTTCTAATAATACATTACTCGTATTTTATAAATAAAAAAAACTAGTGTTTTGTAGGCATACAAAACCCATGTAATTAGAAATATATTTGTTTGTATTAATTATTTTTATAGTTTTTTCTAACTTATGAATTCTTGAAAATATGAAACATTTAATAAAATTTCAGAATATTAATAACATGAAAAATGATTGGCCTTACAGATGATAAAATATTAAGAAAAATTTAATATATTTATTTCTATTAAGCTATTTTTATGATATTTGGATTAAAATTTAAAAAAAAAAATATTTGTACAAACAGTAAGATAAATATTCGTATTTGTGCTATATTTGCATCCCAAAAATTAATTTGAATTATTTATATGAAAAAAAAAACATATCGACAAATAATTTAAACTAATTAATATTTTGGAAGTAAATGTATTGAATATTTTTTCCTTATTTTACTGTCAATTTTAACTCTGAATTATATAAAAGAGGAACAATCGATCGATTGGGAAATTCAGTCCATCCATTTGTTGAAGAGAAAAAAAAAGAGAGTTGTCATCCCCTATAGCTCTTAAGCCTTCCACTTGATGAACCGTATATACGTAACCTTCAAGTTCCTGAAGGAGGATTGGGATAAAGTAACTTTTCTCGCTTCTTTTTTTTAGTTCTTATGGGCCACAGTATTTTGTGAGTAACTTTTTTAATGAGATATTTGCAATAAAACATTTTCATTCATTATATTTGAACAAATATCAAATATTCAATACCAATAATAAATTACTTAAGATTTAAATATTTTGAATGTATTTTAATGATTTTAAAATTCCTACTATTTCTACATATTTGAATGTTTTAAGCAAGTTTTTTTTCCTCAATTTTTAGAAGAGCTCCTCACAATTATGTTCACGAGTTAAGCTGTACTAATGTTATTCATCTTTAGTTAGGTAAATCAATTTTTGTGGACTTTTTTTTAAAAAAAACTGTATAAATCCTTAATCTATGCACAGAATTATTAAATATATTATTCATAGCAACCATAATACATTTTTAAACTTATATTGATTACTGAAAGGACTTTATCATTTTAAGTACATGACTGTCATGAAAAATAAAAGGTATCGAAAAAGAAGTTTAAGGTTTTGAGGTCAAACAATTTATCACAAACTTTTAGAGAAAATTTGGATAATTACGTAAGTGATGTAGTTAAATCTATAGAAATTCGTTCGCATTTTTGTATTCAAGTATTTAAAATGAGGTTGAAAAGTTTTTCAATGTCGTAATAATTTTTTTTTGGTTTTTGTGATTTCTATATCTAGTGAGTGAGAGTGCACAATGCTCTTTTTAAAGACATCATCTTACAGATGATGGAGCAGAGATCAATGCTCTCATTACAGAAGACCATTCACTCAACTGTGATCACATGGAATGAGCTAAACTTTCAGACATTCCGTACATTTTATACCAATTACTTTCATTCTTCTTACACTTATTATTACATATAAGACAACAGGGATAGCTATTAAGCAATCTGCTAGTTTTCGACTTTTTGAGTTTAGATAACGTAATCATTATTAATATTATTCAATTATAAAGGTAGATTATAATAGGCATAGTTGTGAGGGGATGCATATAGTACATTAGTAATAGTTATTACTTTAAAATAATTTTTATTCAACATTAATTAAAAATTTATATTTAACACTTTAAATTCCTACCTTTAACGGAATGAAAGCCAAAAGATTTTATATATACAGGAAATATATTGTGTTTAAAAGTAAGCAGCTTATACTGGGCAAATAATAATTCATACTCAGAAGAAAATATAGATATTAATAAAATTAAAACACTTCAAATGATCGTTTTTAATTCAAATTGTATGACTGAAGGGAATAAAATTACAGCAAAAAAGCCTTCACAGTATCTAATTCTAAATTTTGAACATTCTTTCAGAACTCTATTCAGTTCTGTACTTCAATAAGATATGAGCATTGAAGAAATAGTAAACTAATGAGTTTTGGAACAAAAGTTAATTGAGAAACTTGTAACTCTAATTAGTATTATTTTAAGTGTACAACATTGTTAGTATTCCAGAGTTACTCAACTTTTCCTTAACTTAATAAAGTCTCACAAAATAGGAAGAATATTTGATGATTTATTACATTTATACAATAATCTAATGAAATAATGCACTTTGATGGAAGAACTTTTTTATTGTTAAAGGAAGAACTAATAGGAAAACAACTTTTCAATTACTTTTACCATTAACAGTGCAAGAAATTTCCTTAAAAGATTTTCGAGAGTTGAAAGCTAGGTTATTTTTAGAAAATTGTTAGACATATTTCTTTGGATTTATTAAAAAGTTCGTAATAGAAATAAAATTAATTAATTAAACTTCTACGGATCTTTTAAGGTATGAAAAAATCTTTTATTTTCTGAACGTATAAAACATATACTTGAAAACACCTTCCACATTCTTCGATAACTTCAATGTCGGTAACACTTTTTAGTTTGAAATTATAATATTTATCATTATTGTTTGATATTTTTCAAAATTAGTTATAATGAACTGTCATTGCATCAGTAACAGACATACACTTTCAAATGTAGTTAAAGTTTTCATAATGCTTAGCGTTAATACTCTAATTTTAGAGAAAATAATTCATATCATATCATTTAATGTCAAACATAAGCGTACATATGGGGTATTCGAGTTCAATTTGTTCTTGGTCGTATAAAATGAAAAATACATTATTAGAATTCTCTGAACCGTTGATCAAACTTCTTTCTAATTAATTTAATCAAATTATGTTCCATTGCAAGTAAGTTCCAATGTAAAAGTGTCACGACACGTTCTTTCTGTACAGCAATATCTAATAATTGTATTTATTTATGTAAAACTTAAAAAATTGTAGTTTTCTGAATATTAAAGTTACTAAAATATACTGTACTTTGAATCAATAATTTTACGAAATTCTACTCTTTTTTTCTGCCTTAATTATTTCTGTACATTTTTTTACCATACATTAAAATTACCAGATACTTCAACTAAAAATAATTTTTCTGCTTGTCTAAGATATACATGAACTTCGAATCAATCTGACTTTAACAATCCTTTAAATAAGAAAGCAGAATGTGTACATTTACATAATTTATACATTACTCTCTTGACTTTGCTTCTTAAGTAGTAAAGAGAACTGATTAAAAATATTCACAAGCGCAATTTGTTTCATAAATTTAAGCACAATTTTGAAGCATTTCGCTTTTATTATTTTCTTCATACTTTATCATTGTATGAATAAGATAACTCAAGGAACTTATGAAAATCGGAAATAATAAAAATATGAGAAGAAATTATTTTTCTCTATTTAAGGATTGATAAGGAAATATATAAGCTATTTATTTTAATTACTACAGCAGTTACCATCGAAATACAGTATCTTAAATACACAAATAAAATTCTCCCTTTCGTAAGAGAACTTAATATTAGAAAACTTTTCACTAAATAAGAATTTTTTCTAAATGAAAGAAATCCTTAAAAAAATATTTTCTCAAAAAAAAAAATTATAATATAAGAATTTGGAAAGCTAAAGGAGTAATTTTTATTGTACAATATACTTAACCAAATGAAATATTAGGTTTTAAGAAAATATAAATATTATATTAAAAAGAAAATACTAAAATTATGTCTTGCCTGGTAATATTTTAAAAGGACCTGTAAATTCAATATATTTACTCAAAGAAAAAAAAAACACATTTTTTTCAAATTCAGAATAACACTCTAGCAGGATGTAAATTTTTTTCATTTTTCCTGAAACAATTTAGTCCCTGAATAATTTTCGAAAAACTTTTACGAAAACAAATCAATAATGAGCGTGAGCGGTAGATTCATCCATTATAATATAGGTTTATGTTAAGCAAGAAAGTGCTCAAAAAGTAAAGAAAATAGGGTTTTCGAAATACTTAGAGAAGTGTGATTAAATTGGTGGAAAATAAGTTCTGTTCGAAGAGCATTAAACATTCATGTGATTATAAATCAATAAATTAATTAACATACTCGAGAAAGACAGATTAAATTCTAAAAATGAATTTTCATATTAAAAAATTCAAATGTCGCTCTATTACATATAAGTTGATCTAATAAGTGAATATTAACTATTTCAGTTGAATCTCATTAAAAATTCATAACATATGCAAGGGATACCAATAGCGGTTATGGAGTTATATGTATGAAACATATTATTTCGCTCTAATTATTGATAACATTTTGTTCGATTTTTAAGACCAAGTCATAAGTTGATCAATAATTTAATACGCTGCTCCAATATATGGCCATTTAAAGTCTTATATTTCCAAACCTAATTACCTTGAATGATTTCTGAACAAGTAGAAAAAAGAGAATTGAATTTTGTATTCAAGAATTTTTATGAATTGCATAATCGATATTTTTAATATAATCGGTGCGTTTTAATACATTTATTTTCTAAACTGCATTAATTATTCATATTTTTATCATAATACTAATATTTTGATTTTCAATTTATTTATTTCAATTTTAAATTTAAATTTATATTTTCTATTTAAATATATTTTTTTAATATTAATTTTGAATTTATATTTTCAATATAAATTTAAAATTAGAATTTTAAAAAAATACTACGTTACTAAAGAAAAAAAATATTTTGAGAAATTTTAACAAATTTTAGTACCCACATCTTTTTAAATTTAAGGAAAAATATTCATAAAAATGTGAAGATGATTCTCATTTCAGAGATAACAGTGCTTAAATACTTTTACATCACATGTTAATATATTATGTTTTAAATTGCTTTGTTTCTATGGATAAATGAACTAGAAAAAGTGACGCAATACATCTAGATGCTACTCAGATGAGTTTTGTCAGACATTATGACAGGTTGAAAATTTTATCTTTCATGTGAAATAAATATTTTACTTGTGTTCAACTTAATAAGCTGATAAACAGGCACATTTGAAATTATTCTTATTTAATTCCAGAATAGATTTTGCTACACTTGTGTTTAATTTATAACCATAACTCGCAAAAGTAGCATGGTTCTTATTAAAATTTCTGATAAACATTTTAAAGCTAAAGCTAAAGCTAAAAAAATAAGCCATTTGTGCCACATAATTTTGGTTACTCTATTCTATCTACAATATGTGGTCATAGAAGATAACAAATTCAATTTATTTGGTTATATCAATGATCACATGAATTAATTTTATTAAGATTCATATTCACCGTAGCCCAATAATGAAATCATGCTAATACTTCAACGTGACGCATTTCCTGTACCATAGTCATCCATTTAAAGTGAAACAGTTTTGAATAGCATTCTATTAAAAAATATTTCGGATTCTCACATGATAATGGAAGCAGAATCCATAGACCTTGCCATGATTCAAGACGAAATTCGTTGCAATCTGAATTGGTAGGATCAAGATTTCAGATAAGGGAGATAGGAATATTTTGATAAATAATGTATGTGATTCCATATATCGTGAAAGACTTTAATAGTTTTTTTAAATACAAATGGTGCAAAATTCTTTGGTAAAGACATTTAGGTATGTTTAAAAATGTGTCGTAAGCCAGAGAAATTACAACATATTAATGATGTTTCTGTGATGAATTAAAAGGTATAATCCTTCACAGTGAAAATAAATATACCTCTATTTTTGTAAAATATGTTTCATAAAGAATGTTTTGCTACATTAAATTAGTAGTTACTTCAGATGAATGACGATGATTTTAATTGGTAATTTTTGTTGACTTCAAAGTTATTTTGTTCATTTAGAAAAGCAGCAAAGTCATATAAAATATCCATGCTTTTTGTAGAAATGGGAGGAAACTCGTTCAAAAGATAAATATCATTGTGTATAAAAGTGACATTTTTGGATGTCTAAGGTTTTCAATGATAAAAACAAAGATAACCGTTGTTCGGTAGCATATAGTATACCCATCAATCGACTCCAAGCTGGGACTGATAAATTTGTTGGTAAAAGATTTCGATCGGGAGTGAAGCATTTTCCTTTATGGTCCCTTCAATGTTGGATGCCAAAATAAAAACAAATGTATGTTTATAGGTCTAGACATTCGAAAACCTCTAAAAAATAACTATTTTGAAATTGTTCTTACGAAAATAGAAAAACAACCGCATGGTTTTCATTCACAAGGACGTTGTGGTATTCTTTTGGAGAATAACAAAAATACAAATTATATGAGTACTATCCCATTCGTGCCTAGCTTCCTTTTAAAAGGACTCTTACGTAATTAGCTCTGAATCACTGAACTTTTTTAGATTCTAATAGCAGAATACCATGATAAAGTTTCTATTTGTTACTACCCAGCAGATGACAGCCCTTTATCAGCCCTTTGTTATTAAATTCTAAATTCCAAGGTAGTCGTTCTTTAGTTTTTTCAAAATGACGTAATGCGAAAGGTAAGTTTATTGTATTGTTTTTCAATACTTAGAAAATATTTTATGATGTAATCATAGTCGATCCTCATTTCTAAAATACTAATCTTTCAAAACCATTAAATTGGTTTTTAACAGTGTTGTATTTTCTTGTACGTAGTGTCCTATATATAAGTTTCTAGACACAAATAGATACAGATTTTTCTGACCTGTTACACGAAACTAATGCGTCATTTTCTTCTCAATTTATGATCTTTTCAAGCAATAATCAAGAGGAATTGTTATTTATTTTCAGAAAAATTATGTCAGAAATTATTTTTATAAATAAGCGTTATTAAGTATTCCTTGTTTATGAAAATATTTCCAAAATAGAAGTTTTGTTAACCAAGGAATAATTCTTATTGATGAATTAGATAGTGAAGATGAGTATGAAATTATTCCTCATAATAGAAAGCGAATAAAAAAAAGATTCCCAAAAGAATTGAAAACTGATCAAGAAATGAACTGATGGAAAATAATACCTTTAAATTAACATAGAATGGATCAAATACACCTTTTTGGAACAGCTCTTGGTCTCCCATACCTTTATTTGAGCTGTTCCTAAATGACGAAATAATTTAACACATTTTAGAACAATAGATTTTGTACGCTGGTCAAAAAGGAGACCATGATTTTGATATTAGTGCTGAAGATCTGAAATTGTTTTTTGCTATCCTATTTACAAGTAGATACAATGTTCTTCTAAGAAGACGAATGTATTAGGAAAATTCGAGTGATGTCAATTTAAGTAGAAAATACAAGATGGTTATGTTCCATCCAATTTTTAATCACTTGAATGAAAAATTCTTAAAGTATTTTTCAAATGAGCAGCAGTTATCTGTTTATGGAGTATGGTCCCATATTTTGAACATCATGGGGGTAAACAGTTTATAAAAGTAAAACCTGTCAGATTCGGATTCACAGAGTTTGGTTCCTGAATACAAAATTTGGATATATAATACAAATGGAGTCAAACAGAGGTGCGGGGATTGTTTTTGATGGATATGGAATCGGTATGGGAGGTGTAGTTGTTTTGAATCTAATTTCCGAGGTAACAGAATATAAACAGTATGATTTATTTTACAACGTTTTTCTGAATTTCTTTTGGTGTGTGTGTGTGTGTGTGTGAGTGTGTGTGTGTGTGTGTCATCAAATTTTCGATCGTTAATTTAACCAACTTCCCATCAAGCTAGAGCTTTGAAATTTTGGGAATCGTTCGTACTCGCCTAACAATGCAATATTTAGACGTTTGCGACAAGTTTTAACTAATATTTTAATAGTTATAATAAGTCAAAATATTCTTTCCTCTTGGCGATTTTAGGATTGAGGAAAAAATTTCTTTCCCCCTCTGGGAGCACCGGGCACTCCCCACACCGCATGAGGTATCGTAAACCTTTTGTACTCACAAAGGGGAGATACCCTTACTATCTCTGAGATAGTAAGGGTTGCTGACTTTTAGTCAGTAATCATTCGCAAGAAAGAAAGTTTCCAATATTTGGCGCCATGTCTTATCACAATAATTTTTTCTGAATTCTGGTTACCATTTTTTTTTAATAGAATGACATACAAACTTTCAAATGCATGTTTTGATTTTATGAGTATTATGAATTTTTTAATACTCTCGCAAATGTCTCTTTTTAAGTAAATTTTAAAGTTAAAAATAACTAACAGTTTTAACTAATATATCAATAATTTTCTCTAATAAACTTTGCCACCATATAAAAACGTTGTTTTTAAAAACGTTGGTTTTTATATCGAATTATTTCGATAAACTCCTTACATCACCTGTTTTTATCGATGAGTTAACAGAAAAAGAATGGGTGGAACACCTGGCACTATATGGGTTAATAAACATGAAAGCTGTCCAATTGAAGGTATTAAGTCTATTGAAAAGAAGAGTAGAGGAAGTTTTTATTATTAAAACAGCAAACATTTAAAAATGGTTCGGTGGAATGACAATAGTGTCGTTAATTTGGTGTCTAATCATTATAGAATTTAATCTATATTTCAGCCAAAATGCTGTTCGAATGTTGATAAAAGATTTGTAAAGATTGACCAACCGTATGTTGTGCTTGAATATAATAAATTTAAAGAGGCACCGATCGTAAAGATAAAAAAATTTCACTGTATTGGTGTTCCACACGATCTAAAAATTACTGGCAGCCGCTGTTTTTGTTTAGCTTAAGGATTATCTATATTCGTTCCATAAGACGGTAACATTATATTAAACAAAAATAAAATTTTAATACTGGATTACTTAAGTTATTTTTCAGTTAATTTTCCATACGAAAAAACATAATTAGTATTAAAAAGTTACAGAGTGCTAGGTTGAGGATTAATCTGTTAAAAACTTAGGTTGCAGCATACTATTAAAGCTGTAATCTAATAATTTCGATCAAAGTGTGTTCTATTGTATAAAATGTGAGAAATTATACTGCAGGTAAATGTAACATACTCTATCGAACAATCTTTTAAATTGATATTGTAATAATTTATATTTACAAATTCATCTTACTTGTATAAGAAAAAATAAGAACGAGCAAAAATTTTCCATTTTCATTTTTATGTACTCGAGAAAGTACGAAAATAAAAAAAAAAAGTTAGGTTTCGATTCAAGGAAAAAAAATTAAAAAGTTCCATGCAAAGTTTTATAGTGAACAAATTTAGCCTCCTTAGGTTTTTCTTTAAGAATTATTATTAAATTATTCATTAAAATATAATTTTTAAAGTAAACGATAAAATATCGAGAAATAGACAATGGTGCCGATATTAAACTTTGTCAACTTTGCCTATATTTAAATTAAAGGAAAAGATATATTATTAAATTGAAAATATTTAGGCTAAATGCAATTAAAATTGTTGCAAAAGAAAAAAAATGAAAAGTGATCGGGTACGCCAAAACTGATCCAACTAAAACAATAGCCCATTGGATAGCTAATTTTATCACAGCTGTCTGAAAATTTTGAATAAAGTTATTTATTTTCAATTAAACCGTTCAATTAAAGTTATTTGTTTCCAGTTTCCATATGATTTCAGTAAATACTAATAATAAAAATTAAGTATTTTATTTACTTAAAGCGATAAGTAAATAAAATTCTTAATTTTTATATTTTTTTCACTTCTATCCAATAAAAAATTAGGGAAAAGGAGTTCATTAGTGGTGGTAGTAGGTATGAGACATATATTACATATATCTATTTCAATCCAATAAGAAATTCATGAGAAACTTATTCTTAAATTTAAGATCGTTACAGATGAAAGCCCACATAAGAAATATACGCAAAAAAAAGATAAACTTTTGAAAAGTGGTCAGGAACACATTTATGATTTAACTAATACTATAGATCCTGAGTAGCTAATAAAAACCAATTTTATTTTGTCAGTGTTGTTAATTTTTACTAATTTATTACAAAAAAAATAATTTGCTAAGTGTGATGGTTTCGATCCATGAAACATCTTTAACCACTCATTTCTGTCCTAAGCAGAAAATGCATTTTAAATGTTCCTATCTAACCGTTCGATTCTTTTGTTCTCCTTAATAGATTTTATCATCATTTCTGTTTGAAAGTATATTTTGATTTGCTTATAGAGCTTTATGTAATATATAGTTCAATATATATCACATACTCCATCTCTCTCTCTCTCTCTCTCTCACACACACACACACAATATAATCTTTAAATGTTATTTAAATTTAATTTCTTAAAATAAATATAATTATGTTTCATTATTATTATGGCAAATTATTTTGCTCTCTAAATTAATATACTTGAAGTGAATATAACCACTTCATCATTTATTACATTCTGAAAAATTTTAAAATGTTTTGCTGTGGTATCCTAATGCATTGATAATCATTATAGAGGTTTAATAGATTTGATATTTTCTACTTTTTCTTAGATTAGTATACATAGTATTAAGATGTTCTTGGTATAAACCAAAAGATCAAAGCATATGTTTGAGACAATTAAAGAGATTATTGTTTAGGACAATATTTCATGTAAGGTATACATTCCATTTAACATTTTGTTGCAACATTATTTTAAATCGATACAAATATGTTGCCAAACTATGAATGTGAACTGAAATGCGTTTTTGAATCTTATATTGATCAACAAAGAAACGACTCAAAACGTACAACTGTACTAGTCAAAATATTTTGGATGTGTCGGAAATAATTGAATTACCAGAAAATTTTCTGTTATTTATTTTAAGTAGCTTTATTCTCGCAAAAGGCTGCCTGAATTTATATTTCAATGAACAACTCAATTTAAATTCATTCTGGGAACATTACTTTTCCTATATCTTGCTGAAGTATTATTTAATATTTTATGAGCTTTAACAACAAAATGATGCAAAATAATTCATTAAACAAGCTCAGTCTCATTACTCACTCAATTTAAGTGTATGAAAATTACTGGCCCATTCTATAATTGTCATAAATCCAACGAATTCTCATTGACACTTAATCACACTTGAGAAATGGAACTCAATGAATTCTCCATAATAAGAGTTGTCATTACTCACGACAGGGGACTCTAATCTAGATGTACTTGATCGATTATCACTCGTTCTGGCAAACAGGAGTACTTTTCGCCTCTCTCTACTAATTGAATTAATGTTTTGTTTCATGTGTCTGCGAATGATATAGTCTCCACTGAATTAGTTTGCGTGAATGTGTCTAGAAATAGCTAAATAAGTTTGAAATGATAAATCATATTAGGAGAAAGCAGAGGTATTATATTCCTTAATTTAAAAGCGTTTTGTGAATAGGCGTTCGGTGAGAAAATGAAGTTACTAAATGCATATAAGGGTATATTTTAATTATATAAAAGATTCATTAAATTTAATAACTTTCAGCTATCAACTGTTAATTCGTATAATTATATTACCTTTTAGTAAAATAAAAATATATTTCTCTCAAGAATATGTTAATATTTTATTGAAATTTACAGTCAGAGTTAGTCTGGTTTGTTGAGTAATGTTTTTCAGAACCAGTGAGTTTCGGATTTGGACTTGAAATCTCCATAGATTACTACATAATAATCTGTGGATGGTCATGCAAGTCTCTAAGTAAGTAAGAAGCAGAGCATAGATGCCGAAAGTTCCTTGCCAGTTCTGATGTTCATTTCGTCATTTGATTTGTGGTCAAAGTTATGAGTACCTACGGTTTTTTGTAAAAGTAGAAATTGAAAACCAAATTAGAAAATCGAAAGAGTTCGCCCAACAATCTATAAATATATTAATATATATATATAATAGTCTAATTCTTTTAATGGTAAATATATATATATATATATAACATTTCTTCAATGAAGTGGAATTTTATTTAGACGTAAATATCGGCTTTAAAATGTTATTTATTTGTGATATTTACCAAATAAACCACACCATCAATGAATATTATCACTAAGAAATTATTAAAAAAATCACTTTATTTTTAAAAATGCTTCACTTTTCTTGGTCTATAAGAATCTATTAACTGGTATTTGGGATTCATGCATGATAAAAATTCTACAGAAAAAAAGTGATTTATTCACTTTATGGTTGTATCTATCTCTTCTATCAAATTTTGTATTAGATTCAAGACTGAAATTTACTCTGTCTTTTTAACACTTTAACTATTATAGATTCATAATCGAAAAGTAAGTTGCAATAAGAAGGAAGTAATGTACGGAAATTCAAATTAAGAAATTTTTTCTTCTTTGTTAGATACACAATTGACTTCAGTGTCAAATGCATTTGTACTAATAATGTCAGCAATATGTGACTTGTTGGGCCTCTAAGGATCCTTTTAAAGTTTCTCCTAATCAGAATAATTTTAAATAGAACAAGTGTGTTTTGATTTTATTTACTGTATTGAAATTTAGAATACCTTTGAGAAGAAAACAACTGCCATTTAAACAATTGCACATCTTTTAAAGGTTCACATCATAATGCAAAATCAATGTAGCTGGTCATTCTGCTGGACTGCGCGTCATATCGCTCGCGCAGATGTTACAGTTTCAAGTTGTTGGCGCAATTCGGTTCGACGAAGCTGTCCATATGACAAGTAGACTTAGGGAGAACTACACAGAATACAAGTAGGGAAGATAAAATAATTGTAAGGAAAATGCGAAATGCACCTGCTGCCGCGATTGAATTGCCTTAATTTTTAAAGTATATAATAGCTTAATTAATAATCTAAAATTTTACAAGACATTGCAACATTAGGACGAAAACCTTTCTTTTTGGAATTTTTTTCTAAAGTTAGGCTAAGCGTCGCAAAATATCCGGCCCATGCTACAGTTCTCTTCGATTCTCCTCCGTCTCCAGGGCTTGCCGTCCCAAAAGGATTAACATAGTTGGCGTTCTTCAAAGCTATTTCAATGACCTAAATATAGGTCAATGAGATACTTCGGACAGTGGTCATTGCTTTTTTAAAGGGCCATCCCATTATTCGATTTCAACAAGACAACGCTCGCTTTCATACCGGTGTCATCTCAACAGCTTGACTCGCATCCATATACACTTTGCAGTAGCCTACAGTATTGCCAGAGAGGTCACTTATAAAAACTTGTGAGGTGCAAAAAACCGTTCTATTTAGACTCCGTAGTAACCGCAAATTTACGAGATCTGTGATCCAATGTTCAGTCTCATGGGATGTGTTTAGACGAAAGACATTTACGAACGTATAAGAATCTGCGTTAAAACATGTTTCAGAACACATTAAAATAATAGTGTTCTATCCTCTTATTGAGAATTGTATTGATTTTGCATTTTTGCTAATAAATATTATCATACCCAAGCTCTCTTTTTAGCCATTTCTTGCTATTAGTGAGTACTAAATTATTTTCAAATATCATTTTAATCTGACTATTAATTGTAGGTGCAAATGTTTTTGATGATGAGGGGACTGCATGAGAATCATTGAAAAACATTTTCTGCCATTAATGTGATCCATTTCCCAATTTTTGGCATATTCCACATGGAATAAGGTACCATATACTTTTTAGCACTTTTTCGTACAAACATCCATCTAGTGTGCCATTTATTCATCATAATAGCCTAACAAAACGGATTCCAAATTTTTCCAGGCCACTTATTCCAAAGTATATGCTAAATTAAACTGTATGGTGTATTTTTTCATTGAATGTTTCTTGAGAAATGTTTGTTCTGAAATATATCGTTCGAGTCTCAAAAGATGATAAATATAATCTCCAGTTTGAGGCTTCTCTTTAAATTGCTCTACACTCTTATTTTCCATTTTTAATTTTTAGTTATCATAAATATCTGAAGTAAATGGCCATTTAAAAGGCTTCGTGACAGCAACAACAGTAAAAAATGAAAGGCTCGTTTTAGAAATTTCACTGCATATAATTCATGATGAGCTTTCAAACTTACTGGATTCTCGATTAGAAATATAACTGTTGCGAACTTCAGCAATTTCTTCTTTTCAGATATTGATAATTTACTCTTCCTTTGAAAGGATTAGAAATGCACCGATTAAAATTTTTCAAATGAGGATTTTATTCTTACCAATTAATCAGTTAACTTATCACCAACTATTAAATTTATTTTAGCATAAGAAAATAAATTCTGAAGTGTCTCGATCTCTTCAAACAGTGGTTGCTTAATGTACTTCACAAAAAAAATCAATTTCTTTCCTCGAGCCAATTTTATTGATAACTTGAATAATGATAGAACTTTTTGAAGTATAAGATTTATTTTATTGATATGGTAGACCGTGTGTTATAACATTTATTTTATAATAAGATTTTTAATTTAATTTTTCTACCATTTTTAATAATTACATTTATTTTTTTTAAAAATTTGTATATAAACATTTTTATAGGATTCTTTCATAATTTTTTATTATAACTTCTGATACTAAATTTTTATATTTATGGTATTTATGTCATTTCATTGTTAGCTGGAATATAATTTCTTTTGCATTACAAAAAAAAATAATTGCCTAGTGATTCAACTGGATCAATAATTCTTGAAAAACCACGCATCACAGCCTATAGCCTGTGAAAATATTAAATTGCTTTATATCTAATATTTCCCATTTTGTAATTTTTTTCTTTTATTTACTCTAATTTCATCAAATTTCTTGTTCTTTGAATGTCCTTTTATATAATTTTTCAAAAATTATTTCTACTAACTAAATTTTATAAATACTTAATATTTTCCTTATGTAATTTAATATTTATCTTAATTTTCAACTAATATTTCTAATCGTTTACAATAGATAGTGAATTTATTTAATACTTTTTAAATAATTGTTTTAAATATTATGTTTATTTTACTATATAGAGAGTGGAGGAAATGAAGTCCATTATTTTTAAGTAAATTTCGAGTCTTTATTTAACAAACATGGTTTTATTATATAATTTTTGCCATTTTACAGGTAGCTTCATAATTCCTCTCTCATAGAAGTCTTCAATAAGACAGATCACATCTCCACAAGGGTTTTAATCATTTGAAAGATTCAGACAGGTTGAAAAGATCCTCAACGCTCCAGTTTGATAGAGAAATCAGAAAGAATATTCAAATGACACACTCTTCCCTAGACTATCTTCCTAAAACAATCATTCCAAAAAGTGACCGGATAACACCAAGTTTTGCTTGAATTTATTACAGCTGAGCTCTAAAAAAAAGAAACTCAAGGACTTCAAGCAAAATGGCCTTGATACCATTAATTTGCTCTCGAAGGACAACATGGCAATCGCGTAAACTGATGGCTCCTGGGATAAACCCCTCAATAGAGGAAGTGCCGGAGTCTTTTTTGCCTCCCACATGGAAATATACACAAATATAGAATCAATACTGGTATGATTGCTCCAACTTCACCAGTGAACACTAGGCAGTAAAGGAAGCCCTCACCATTTGCTTAACAAACTTGCGGATGCTGGGCCCCACAGAGGGTCTCGTAGTTTTTTCGGATTCAAATTCTGCACTACAAACTATAAAAAACGGAGAAACCAACATCACCTCCACTATAAATAACTTCCTAGAAAGATTGAATCCTAAGTGAAAATCTTGCATTTTGCAGTGGTTTCCTGCTTATGTGGACATTTAGCCAAAGAAGCAAGGAACCTTGTCCATTCCAACACTACCATCACGCTGGCAGATGCCAACGCAGTGGCAAGACAAGAAAGCTCATCTAAGCTCATAACTTCAAGAAACCACTGGTAATAGACGTTGACTACCTCAGGATTATAACAAGCACCATTACTAGACTCAGAATGGGTCACTGTAAAGGCATGAAAATTCCTCCAGACAAAACAAGATCCTATCCTTTTTCTAAGAACTACCCTGAAGTCCAGCTTACTCCTGGGCATCTCTTGGAATGTCCGTCTGTTGAACCAAAAATACTTTAACTTAGCTTGATTCTACTCCATCACTCTACACGATGCCTTATACGGCCCTGAGGCAACAGAGCTGGCAACTTCTGTCTAAGATGCTTTTGGGGCATTTCATATTAATATTGCTCCATAGTATTTGATGTTTTTGTGATGTCCATGAACACGAAAATAACAACAACATAGAAGTCTTGTTCCCTATTGATAAAAAAATCGATAGTAATTGATTTTCATTATCTTCCCTTGATGCCAATTTCTAATCACTAAGGAAGTTTTGAAATGCAAAAAAACATAGTAATCGCTTGGCGCCAGAAATGGACTATATGGTGGAGGCATCAGAACCTTCCAACTAAACTCCAGGAGTTCCTGGTGGGTCCTTACAGACGTATGTAGCCTGGCGTTATCCTAATGGAACATCATCTCTCCTGTTAGGCAATTTTGGCTGTTTCTGTTCAATCGCTAGTTACACACGGCCCAGTTGTAGACAGTAGAGATTGGAATTAAATGTTTGTCTATATGGAAGCATGTCATAATAAAGGATTCCTTTCCAGTGCCACCAGATACATACCAGAACCTTCCTGGTCGTTAGTTCTAGTTTCGCCACCGTTTGACCCGCTTCAGCACACTTTGACGAAGATCAATTTCACACAATGTTGTATGTGACCCATTTGTAATGCCATGTCACCATCCGCTTAAGAAATGGGTAGATTTCATTTCGTTTGGCCACGACTTCGCACATGAAAATTCGATCCATCATGCTTTGTTGCAATGCATCATGTTTTATTATGGTACCTTAAAATCAAGCTTCTTTTTGAATCTAGCTTTGTTCAAGTGGATTAAAATTGTTTTATGATCGATTTTCAGTTCCTGGGCGATACAATTTCATCTACAATTTTGACTACGGGCCTATCTGCGCTTGGTGCATCTTAACATAAGAAATACCTGAACGGAATCCACGAAAACAAAATTGCACGTAATTAGCTGTTACAGTATCGGTACCATAAGCACCAAACACAATTTCTATCGCCTTGCTTGAATTTTCTCCTTTATCAAAGAAAACGTGTAAAATGTAGCAAATGTTCTCTTTGTTGACTTTCATTTTATTAATACCCTTTAATTCACAACTGAATGGACCAAGCAAAAAACAGCAGAAAAAAATTGTTTTTATAGTGAAATGTCACCTTTCTGACGAGCATAAATCTGAAATTATTAGATCTATACTTTACAAGATTTCGATCACCACATCTATCTACCGAAAAAATAATGGATTTCTTTTTCCCCAACCTAATGTACATACATTCATAAGTGTGTATATATATATATATATATATATATATATATATATATATATATATACATATACTCATGGACAAAAAAAATATCTTAAGAAGGAATAATTGCGGGATCATAACTAAACTTGGCATGAAAGTACATGTCGAAAAGATATGCAAATGATTAGAAATTCAGTGTGATTGTGCATTACGTACAGCCAGTAGAGAACGTTTAACATCGTTCTCCGTGGAGTATAAAACAGGTAACGAAAGCTTATTATAAATGTACTTAAAAATATTTGTTATTTAAACAGTTAAAATTTAATTAGTTTCTTTGGTAATGTCCAAATCCTTTCAATATTTTGTTATGACTTTCAAGGCTGTTTAACTCAATAAATATAGAAGATATGATTCGTATCATTTTTAATTTTTCATATTAAATATAATTTAGAAAGAACAATAAAATGTAAAAAAATTAATAGCCTGCTTCAGCTTTATTTCTAAACAATGATATTGTTTCAAATAAAAAATATAATAGAAAATCAAAGGTTGCCGTACGGAAAGCAGGCTAATAACATTATAATTAGTCTGTATCTACAATTTAATGGATTGAACCACATTAACCCTCCAAGTATTTTACTTTTTAGCGTAAAGCTAATCCTAAGGCGGTCTACTTAAGCACAGCTAGCAGTCACAAAAAGATTTCTCTTTTCTTGAACAACACGTTCGAAAAAGCAAAAAGTTTCTATTCCTCCCCCCCTTTAAAGACGCGGGTGGTCGGCATCATTCCCATGCAGAGTTCGTTTTTTTTCAGATGTTGGTGTTTTTCTCTATTTAAAGGAAACTGGGGGTTTACCAATTCAATACAGTTGCAGGGCCTTAGGCGATTCTTGTGTGAAGGGCCGTTCCGTCTTTTGAGGTTCAGACGTCCACTTGAAATTTGCTCACCCGATCTCATGAATGTCAGTAATGCTGCAAAATAATAAAATATAACAAATAACTCTTATAAAATTAGCGTGTTAAGTGTTGAAAAATATTTGATTACTTCAAACAAAAGAAAATTTCTTTTTATTTCAGTTATTTTTAAAACTTAAAAAAGAAAAATACAATTTTGATTTTTATATCACGATTTGAGACAGAACATTGCACCCTATATTCGTTGTTGAATAAAAGATCAAGAAAACCCAAATATCGCTTAGTACATTGTCATATTCTCTAAACTCACAGTCTGTCTCTGGTGTTTCAAGAAATGTCATGATTAGCATGTACTCACGGCTGTGATTAGTGATATTGAAAGATGACCAACTTTTTTTCTTACAAAAAGAATACCAATGGTATATCATTATATATGATAGTTAGATTTCCTTAATAAAAACAGAGCTTACTCCAATCACTTACATTTTTAATTTAAAATAACATAGAGTCGTTTTCCTGTTTTTATTTTGTATGAATTTTAATCCTTAAGATTGTATTTTTTTATGGAATGACTTTTTTCGGTGTAAGTTAAATTTTCTTTATATAGCGCACTCATTTCAGAACAACTTACATTAAGCAAAAATTCCCTTTTTACATTATCACCTTTGTGTCAAGGCAACATAGTGCACAGTCAATCAATAGTTTTAAATTATGAAAGGGATATATTTTTTTTTAAAAAAAAAAAAGAAAAAAAAAAAAAAAAAACTAAATTATTATTAACCACCTTCTATCCAAGTTTAATTTTTTATCTTTCAGTTCCTTTAAGTATTTGTTTCAAGTATTTTTGGCTTATATTTTGAATAAATATTCGTATTTATTTTTAAGAGGAAAATAGTCATCGATAACTACATATTTCAATTCAATCAATACAAATTCGACTGTGAGAGAAACTTCGTGCTATATAATTTTGTCTTTTAAAAAGCAGCACACTTAAAAAATTTTGTTCAGTGAGGTTTACTGACAGTTACTCATTGATTTCATAACGACTTTTGTGGATATTTTAACTTTTAGAAATGTTTATTTAATCCCAGATTAAGAAATCTAAAAAACTGTAACAATGAATTTAGAGTTTCATAGCAAAAATAAAATATTAATGATTTGCTGCCATCTGCTGGCTAATAACAAATACAAAACTTTGTCATAATATTCTGCCTTTTGCATTGAAAAAATTAAAATTCAGCGATTGAGAGCTAATTACGTAAGCGTCCTTTTAAAAGGACGCCAGGCACAAATAGAGCGTTTATGATTTTGACGCGTTTGTTTTTCTACAAAAATTTTATTAATTTTTGACACCTTATAATTGAAACAATTATTATTTTCCGACATATAATTTTTATTCTTTAAAATTTTTTATTAATACATTTTTCTATTAAGGATTTCGAATAATGTTTGCTGTTTTTATCGCAACGTTGAACATTTCTTTTATAGTATTTTGTGTTTAAGAGATCTCTGGATACTTGATATTTTTATCTTAAAAGCTTATCTTAAAAAAAAAAAAAAAAAAAAAATCAATTTTTTAAAAGTCTTAAGCTTTCAGAATTATTAATTTTTGGAAACAAATCTACCGCAAAGCAATATAAAAATATAGCAAAATTAAATGAATAATTTAACTTATAAAACCAAGTATAAATTAAAAGAAAAAATAGAAAAATATGAGTATTGTATCTTGTAAGAAATTTAAAGAATTAGTTACACTTCTAGGTGCTCAAATTTAACTTAAATTCAAAAATTAATGTGTTCATAAATATAATATTTATATTATCTAGAAACTTCAAACTGTTAATTATGTTGTTAGATGCAAACTGTTTAAAAAATATAAATTCATTAATTTGTCTCCTTAATATAAACCATATTGTCAGAAATTGTAAATCTAGAATCTGTACTTTTATTTACAGTCTATCTATGATTTTTATCACTAACAATATTTAAATTACCCTTAATCTCAAGTTGGTATTCTTCATTTATATAATCTTTTTAATCCCTACAATTATATTCATTATTGCTTTGTAAACCTTTATAGTTATAATTATAAAACATGCGTCCCATATTTGTATTAAATTTATATGTATATATATATATATATATATATATATATATATATATATATATATAATTCTTAAAGTTCACCGTAGAAACTAAAATGGATTTGTCTTGGTCAAATTATAACTTGACGAGATTTCCACTCATTCTCAATTCGATGAAATCATTAATAATTTTTCTTAACTCAAGATGTTAATTTTGTAATATTTCTGAATCTAAATAATCTTAATTGAATTCTGTAATTATTTAACTTCGTTTAAAATAGGATAAGATCGTAGTAACTACACTGTTAATCACATACATTGACCTTACAGCTATTTTAAGTTTTTAATTAACAACTGTAAATACCTGAAATTATAATAATTCCGTGATATTAATTATCAACAAGAGCCTTAATTGGTTTTGATCATAGATATATATTTCAATTATACTATGTTTTTAACCAATTTCATGTAATTTTAGTAGTTTGTATTATATTAGATGCTTATTCACTTTCTCTCATGATATGTTTCAGCATTTAATTTCACGTCGTTATATACATTTTTGACTCTTTGTTACTAATTTTCTTGTCACTTTAAACTTAATGCTAAGAACATATTTTGTCTTGTTGTTTAAATAATGTAGGATATGAGTTTAACAGCTTACAAATAATTAAGTTTAAACTTAGTTTTAAAGCAAACAATCAGTAAAGAAGAAATAAAAATGAATCTATGTATGTTTATGTAAGAAAAAATGACACTATATCCATTTTTTTCAAATAGTGATCAGTAAAATTTTAAAACATAATGATATTTAAATTAGCCAACATAATTTATAAAGTAGACAGAAAAATATACGTACAAGGGTTTATTAAAAAATATTAGTTCCAAGCAAGCCGTTAATAAACATAAAAAGCCAACCTTTAAACTGTTCTAAAAAAATTAGGCTGCAGTATCCTATTGGTATAGATCACATGTACATGGCCTGCATTCTTTTGTCAATTCAGGGTTTCGAGACCTGATTCAAATTAACATCCTCCGTGTACGAGTAGTTGGATTGTTGCACGCAAAATTTGTTGAAGTTACACAAGTTGGCGTGGTATGGCACTTTGAAGATGGAGGTGCCAATTCAGATATCCTCCTTGTCACTTGACAGAAGCTCAAAATTAGAAAGAGTTGCTTCTAAGTGTGATGTTTGTAAACAATCAATTTATCAATTCGAAAATTTTCATTTGCTCATGCGTAGTGTCCATTACTTCCTGCACATTGACATAACAAGAGGATTTGTAATATGTAATGAGTCTTACAAATATATATTTGAAACATAAAGAAAAGTGAATCAAATTTAAAATATACTCTTAAAATGATCCAGTTTCAGACATAATGATTTGGATGTTTTCCATTATAAATAAACCTTTTTATGAATCAAAACTCAAGTATTGTAGCATTTTTGTCCTTTATTACCATTATATAGATAACTACATTTCGATAACGTAATAGTAATTCATTATAAAATATTCGGTAATACTCGTAAAGATATCTAAGGTTAAAAAGGAAATCAATAATGTAATAAAAAAATGTCAAAATAAGAACGTAACAAATAACATAACCTTAATTAATTTTTTTAAAACTAAATTATTCATTTGGAAAAGAAATTTATATCATCAACTTCTTCAAACTAAATGAATAGGATAAATTTTAAAACAAAGTTTTCTTTTCGATAAATCACATTTTCGAAAATTGACCCAGAGTAACTAAATTATTTTAGGTCTTTTTACTGAAAAAAGTTTCTTTTTCTTTCAAGTTGTAATTCCGATTCCGAAACTTAAATTTTCTTCCAAATTCCATTAAATGCATGTGACGCACTGAATGCGATTCTAAGACAGAGCAACATGAAGGCTTTAGCATCTCTTAAATCTATAATACAATACTCTCCGTAGAAGATAAAATGTCTCCTTCGATACCTTTAAATGTATGTTTCTAAATAATGCAATCAGAATGTATTCCAAATATACTACAGCTCAGCCGTGATACGGCACATGTCAAGGAGGAAACAGAACGCCTTATCATTGTTTGTGTTGTAATTAGTCTGTCAGATCAATTTAGTAGTCTTTACATCAACTAATAGCTTATGATAATGAGATATATCTTCAGTATTCCTTTCTATACCCGTTTCTGACGTATTTACAAATACTGTATCGATATGCATCTAGTTATAATTAGAAAACACAACAAATATTTAAATATAAATAACACGATAATATCCTTTAATGTTACAAAGGCAAAAAAAAAATTAGATTTGTCTGACATAATATCTTTCTGGTTCCTTATTTCTGACTTTTAATTTTAGAATATGATAAGCGTAAAAATAGATCTTCGATTAAATGGAAAACAGACTGTTAACTAATGGAATAAATACCATTTTTTTAATTTTTATTAAGTAGTTACGGTAAATTTTTACTTACAGAAAAAAAACCATATCATGCTTCATTGCATCTAAAACACTATATAATCAAAATTTTATTCTTAAGACTCATTCAAATCTATAATTTTCGTAGCACCATTTTTGAAGAAAATATGGAATGTAATAGTAATTCATATATATTTTTTAAAAAAAGAAAACAAATTTTTCTTTTTATTTAAAATAATAATTTAGATGTAGAAACTGTACCTTAACTAAAACGCATCTTGAGAAAAATACATCCTTTAGAGTAGTTAGTAATAGTCAGAAAGGAAATTTATGATAGGATCATTGCACTTTATAAGATAAATGGTCTTAATATTTATTGTGAAAATTTATCTAAAAATTTTAGCATCAACTTTTCAAAATAACCTTGTTAAGTTCACTATTACTCACTTTAATGGTTCTCATTTTCATATTACTCTAGTTGTTAAAAAAAAAATATGAAAAAAAAATTCTAGACAAGTGGAAAAGTATTTTTCATTAATAAATTTACATAATGCTGATATTGACAAATACACTCTAGAACAAAACAAAAAAAAAACTTTACACCAAGAATGATTCTCCCGATTGTAATGAAATTTCGTATATTCGTATACAAATACATTTGCACCGAACATGCGGATGATTAAAATTTAGTGTACAAAGAATATATACCGGGAGCTACAGAGCATCGGGACTGCTCATTCATCAGGTGTATATAAGAAACGATTCTCAATTTCATGACCAAATTCTGTGTTGAATTGCGATTTAAGATACCTTTCAACGACTGAAAGGATTCCTCGTAACAGGATACGTGCTCATTACTAGCAACTGTCAGAGTTTGAAAGAGATCCTATCATTGGACTGAAAGAGACAGGGGGGGGGAACGGAGAATCATTCGTCATATGGGTCGAAGCGATGCGGCGATTAGAAGATGCTGGTGGACAATGTCAGATTTCAGCGCAAAGTTGGTAGCGATCGACCTAGGGCCACAGCAGATTGAGAGGAGAACATGATTGTCAGATCAGCTGTCACAACACCTGATTTATCTTTATCAACCATCAGACGTTTTGCCCACACTCGAATGTCCACCATGACAATTCACAAAAGGCTGATAGAGCAAATTCTATGCTCGTAACGACCGCTACACAACCTGCAACTCATGCCTGTACACTGTGCAGCCAGATTACAGTGGTACTTAGCTCCATAAGGTGGGAATGATGTTGATTGGGCACGTCTAGAGTTCAGCAATGAGCCTCGCTTCCAATTGTGTACTGACGATCATCGAAGACATGTCTGGAAATACCCAGGGCAGCGTGCCTATCCTGCTTTCACTTTCGCCCGCCGCACAGGCATTCAACCAAGAGGTATGGATTGGGGTACCATTTCTCTTGATAGCCAGACCCGTTTCGTCGTCATTAGAAGCACACTTACAGCACAGAGAAGTGTTGATGATATTCTGATACCTGTTTTGCTACCGTTCCTTTTGCCGTACCCTGGCCATATTTTTCAGCAAGATAATGCCAGACCATATACGGCACATGTTGCTATGAACTGTCTCATAGCTTGTCAAATACTTTCTAGGCCAGTCAGATCTCTATCCAATCGAACATGTTTGGGATATGATGGGAGAGCGACTGCATCTACCAGGTAATTTTGATGACATACCCCGACAATTGGAGCAAATTTTGCAAGAAATATCGCAGGAGACCATCAGGGAACTTTATCACTTTATGGCACATTGTGTGGCAGGTTTCATCCAGTCTAGAGGTGGTTCAACATATTATTGAGCTCTTTACCTTATAACTATATAACTCTGAAATGAATCATTTAATTGTTCTGAAATTTTAATCATTTTCTATTCGATCTATAATTTTCCCATCTGTCATAATTTTTCTCAATGGGACAATTCTTTTTTTTGACTTGTTTTTTGTTATATATGTAGAGTGTATGTTAAATGAACAGATTTATACTATTTATATTTGTAATTTTGAAGTTCTCTTTTTTTCTACTGATATTCTGATTAAAGTTTTAATGAGATTTATAAAAGTATAATATTGATAAGATGAAATCATATGAAAAATTTATTTACTCAGTTATGTTACTTCTAAATGGAAATTTATACATTTTTAATAAAAATATTTATAAACAGATTAAAGGAAGTCCTGCAAGTAATTTTTAACCAATATTTATTTAGACTTTTATGAATATAATTTTTTAATTAACGTTATATTAAATTGCTTAAATTGTTGATATGTTTTTGCCTTACAAATTAATAATAAGCATATGAATTTTTTTTTAAAATTTTTGCCAGAATATATAAATTTATTGCAAAATATTTTTGATATAAATAAATTGGAATACTTAGATTTTTTTTAAAATTAGAACCTAACAAAAATTTTAGTAATATACAAAGGTGCAAAGAACTACACATTTATCTTTGACAATTGCATTTACTATTCGAACAGAAAAACTCGCAACTACACAGGACTGAAAAATTGCCCAAGACTGATCCATCCTTACGATTAAATGGACAGCACCTCTTTGTCATTCAGATTAAGAGGTTTCGTTTTGGAATGCCGCATGGACCCTATGTAAATATTTTTCTCTGAATAGCGACAAGTGTAATCTGAGATGATAAAAAAATGTTGCTCCAGAATCCACTACAGTACATGTATTGGTCGTTTATTTAATATTACGTTTGAGTGTTTATCAGTCACCTTTGCCATCTATGGAAGATTTCATTACACACGACCTCGTTTCTTTGAAACATCACTCCGTTTAGTTTTTCATTATTTCTGCAGCGTGGAGATTGACCGATCGACGAGATGACGAAGGTTATCTGAAACGATATGTTAGGGATCAGCCTCCGTTTGGACTAGGTGTAGAAATGCGATTAAATTTCAGTCGATGATATTCTTCTTCAGCATGAGCTTCGTCACGGTTCTGCCAACGGGGTCGATAACTATTGAAACCCCATTTTCTCCTTCTACAATAGCGCACAACAAGTCCTGGATGTCCACAGTGAAAACAAAGGGGTCTTTTGTCTATTCAGAAACTTGTTTTCCTTAAATGCATAGACGGTCTTGGGATAGGCACTGTAAATTATCCGGTTACTATGACATATCCTGACCGTAGACGGGTTTTCCTTGGCTTCTCTGCGAGAAGGGCTAATACTTGTGCTTCTAAAACTTAGTTTAGGGCAATTTCTTTTAATGACTGTGAATGGGAGTCTAAAGTTCCATCAATTTCGCTGACCAACCTAAAAACATTTTTTTATAATTCTATGAATGATTAACACTAAATGTGGCTCATCCTCCATGGATGCACCGGTACGACATTTAGAAGCCTCTCAAACTTTCATTTTCCAATCCTCTTTTCTTATAATCCTCAATGTAGTTGCACCATTTAATAAAATCTGCAATAGTGGAAATTTCTTTCGTCAGAAGGGTCTGAAAAATGTCCTTTGTAATATCTTTCATTAGCTGTGATATTTTTTCGTCGTCGTCGGATATTCCATGAAGGATTAACTTCTTATAAAAGTCAGAAGACACTATGAATATAATACAAAGTGATTTTCTTTCAGTATAGATCTCTATATTTTAATTGTTCTTTCACCTTCCTTGTATATTTTCAAAGCTTGCCGAAAAATTTACTTAATCCTATTCTGAGTGCTTCCAAGAAATTTAGATTGTCTACATTGTTCATATACCCTGTTATACAAGAAATAAACGTTTAAAAAATCATTAAACAAGAAATAAACGTTTCCTAGGCAGATCATGTAATCACATCAATTGAAATTAGCTACTCTATCGTACACTTTAAGCTATTTCAGATATTCTTTTCCAATCTCTCCTTGGGAAGTCCAGGGGCGACTTGGTTGTTGGTGTGTACACTACAATGGACATTGCTTCTTCTGTCATTTTGTTCTCATTCTGCTGTCAAGCCAATAAAATCCAAAATGGATGTAATCCTCTTGAGGGAAGACATATGCAAAAATTTTCACTACTATCCATGGTTGTTGGATTTCTACCCTGCGCTTTCACCGAATTTGTCACAAAGATGCAAAGAATTACATAGTTATTTTAAATAAACAATTAAATTTATTATTAAAACACAGCAACTCGCAACAATACAGGACGGAAAACTTGCTTACAACTGGTGGCACTCGACGTTTATATAAATACAGAATGTTCAAGAAACACCCTATTTGAATATTAAAGAAAGATCAAGAATTATTCAAGCTTTAGACAAATAATAAATATCATTTTAAATTAACCATCCAAGGATTTTAATTTTTTGTGTAAAGCTATTCCTAAAGCGATCTACTTAAGCGCAGCTAAAGGTCGAGAAAAGATTTTGCTTTCCATTCTCAAAATCTTTGAAAAAGCAATATGCTCTAATTACTCCCCCCTTTAAAGATGCGGGTGGTCGACACAACCCCTTGAGTTGGACATTTGTATTAATCAGATCGGTCTCATTGAAAAGTGGTTTAGCTGACATGAGCCAATCTTGTATGGCAGGCTATGTTAGGTGGAGTGGGGTTCAAATTATTCAAACCATAACTCGGAAGGTATTCGTCCGATATATTGAGTTTCAATAAAAAGGTTTCAGCAAATGAAGAATAAAAAATATTGCTGGAAAAAAATTGGCAAGATAAGGGTTGAAAAATATTTTTTTCCCTTCAAACAATAGGAAAATTCTTTTTTCTGTCATTTTAAAAACCTTTTTAAATTTTTTTTAATATTACGATTTTACCCCGGAAAAAGCATCATATTTTCATTGCTGAATCCGAGACCAAGGAAACACAAGCGTTTTTGTAAGTTTTGAAAAAAGTAATGAATAGTACAATGTCAGCTTGGCTAGATTCAAACAGTCCGTTTCCATAATTAGCTCCACGCTCCTGTCATTGTCACGCAGCATTTACCCAAGACCTGTGTCTAGTGACCAATTTTTTTTATAAGAGTATGAATAGCATGTTATTATACAGAATGATTAAATTTGTGAAATAAAAATGAGGTTTCTACATTCAATTATTTTTTAAATTTAAATTAACCAAGTGTAATTTTTAAATATTTCTAATAAAAATAAATTTTAATCCTTATAATTACATTTTTCTACTGAATGATTTTTTTGGTATGAATCTAAATTTTATTCCATACTGCATTCACTGCAGAACGATATGCTTTAAGCAAAAATACCCACTCTACATCCACATTTCTGCCAAGGCAACATAGTGCACATTCAATAAATAATTTTAAAATTAAATGGGGTATATGTTCTTCAAAATGTAAAAATATTTCTAACCATCTTCGCTTCACGTTTAAATTTTCACCTTTCCGTTTCTTCAGTGTTTTAAACTTCAAATACATATTCGCATATATCTTTTATAATGGGAAATTTTCATCGATAACTACATTTTTCATGTCGGTAATAACAAATTACGCTGCGAAAGAAACTTCCTCCATTTGAAATTTGTTTTTCAAAACAATATACTCAAAATGCTTCAGTACAGTTAACCTTTTGAAGACGGCAGACCGATCTATAGGCCAAAAGGAACATACCCTTAAAAGCCGGCGCTGACCGATGTAGCGGCCAAGCCGTGCTTTCCTCTCTAAACAGCTTTCGAATCAGCATGAGGCCTATTATAGCCCCAGAGCATCATCTGCTTGACCGGTTTCTTTTGTATTCAGAAGGGAAAGGGGTAGAGTTTCCTCTTTCACCCTTACCTAAAAATCCCTCTTTTTTCCTTCATACTCAAATTCTCACTAGCGGTGAGTGCATAGTTATTTTTGTAAGTGATTTTGTCATCTCGATTACTTAATCATTTCATTTTAAATTAATTTAATTTTTTTTTAAAAAAAAATGCCTAAAAGAGAACTTATCACGGAAGAGATTCAGAACATTTTAGCTGATTTAGAAGACGAAATTTTTGATGATTCTGATTCTGATTGTGAGTTAGAAAATGAGGAAGATGATTTAGATCAATCTTTAAATTTGAGTCCAGAGGTTGAAGATGAGGTTGTCTCCGAAGAACAAAATAAAATAATTCGGAAAGAACCAAAAAAAAAACATAAAGCGACAATTTTACCTTTTACAGGAAATAATGTGATAAAAGGAGCCGCTGTAATGAAATTATTGGATTATTATGTTGAACTTAAACAATATTTAAATATTTGGAAATAAATTTTTTAATTTCTAGTTCCACTTTACTTTATTATTCAAATATTAATATATATAAATATTACTAAGAAATATATGTTACATAAAAATTTTATTTCCAAAGTTTATTCAAAAAAGTGTTATAACTTTAAGTGGTGATTTTTTTTTTATGAATTTAATTTTATTTTTTCATACTAAAGAATATAATCACATATTTTCATAATGAATATTTTTTTACTAATACACGTATTGCTATGCATTTTGCAGATTTAAAAATACCTTAGTTCTACATTTTTATTAACTTTTATACCTGTAAATCTACTTAAAATATATTTGTGGAGAATTTGAAGCAATTTTTGCATTCTGTTTTTGATGAAAATTTGTGCATAATCACACAATGTATTGCTGTACAGAAGCGTATTTTTATTGTTATCTTAAGTTATGCTTATTGAAAAACAGTTTTTAAGAATTTTATATCGAAACATCAAAAAAAAACCTTTTTTTAAATCGTGTATAAACAACAAAAAAAGAAAAAAATATTTGCAACAAAAAAAAATTACAGAAATATTTGTTATAGATTTTTAAAACTATACATTGTGGTCTTTCGAATTTATAAAAGCAAGAAACTAGTTCCGACATTTTTTTATTATGACAATTGATGTATAAAAGTTGAGTTTTCGAAACAAAAACTATTAATTCCGATATTTTTTCTTTCAAATTTGTAGCAGACGAATATTACAAATTCTTTAGCATAAGAAAAATTCCCCGATTTTTACAAAAATCTTAGAAGCAAGAATAAAATTTCTGCTTTTGTTATATATTATACTTTAAAAGCTCTACAGTGTCGGATTTCCTGATTTTTCGAAACTTAAAAGAAGTTTTTTTTTAAAAAAAAATAAAATAAGTTTCTTTTATAATAATTATTACGAAAAAATTTGCAAAATGCTCTAAAATATACTTGAAAAATAAATATAATCAGAATCTAACAGATAGTTACATTGAAATAGAAAAAATGTGTTCGTTTTCTTTTTTTTTTTCTCGTCTATTTATTCATGAGTCACACTTTTTATGTACGATAGTACAAAGAAAGGAATGTTCGTGTGCGTTCTAAGGCACCCGAACTTTTGAAACTCTGAATAGAGAATCAAATGGCTCTTGTAAATGAGCATGAAAAATAAGTTGTAAAAGCTTTCATATCGACAAAGAATGCTTCTCCCTCTTGATTATTGTTGATTCTTTCAGGTTTTGGTCATTATTGATTATCATATGCCTTTTTGGTGTAATAAAACCTAGAAATGCACATCTGCCTTCTTGTAAATCTTCAAGGTTGCTTTCATGTAGCCGGAAAACTATTCTTCCGTGGTTCTTCCTCTTATTGCCGTAATAAAGCTTTAGAAAGTGATTTCTTTTTCTGTTACATTGTCGGACATAGGATAAATAGAAACTATGCCGACCAACTTAAAAGAAGGCCTTCTACTTTGCGAACGTTATCGGGAAATTGAAAATAACCGTTCAGAGAACTGATATTATGTTAGATTTTGAGAGATAATGTAAAAAGGACCCAGTCACTTAGGGGACTGTCCAGACGAAGTGGGGGGGGAGGGGAAAAACGATATTTGAAGCTAAAGTTTTCCTTCATTTTGAAGAAAGTAAAGAAAAATTGTTGTCAGTTTTTTCTAAACCGATTGAGGAGTCTGTGCGTTGAGAAGGAAAGATTTTTGTAATTATTTTGAATGTTGGTCGAAAGAGTTGGCTTCGTAGGAATGTATTGGCTTTGGCTCTGTCATATGCACAAAATCACACACAAAAATCAGTTTATTATCGCACAAAAATCAGTTTATTATCGCAC
>BMAW01079550.1:369939-411347 GCA_019974015.1 Nephila pilipes | reverse complement strand
CAGTTTATTATCGCACAAAAATCAGTTTATTATCGCACAAAAATCAGAGCAGTAATCTTAGAATTAAGCAATATTATGCAATTCTTTTGAAATTTTAAATAAAAAGTAAGGATTATCCAAGGATTATAAGGTTAAGAATATAACTTTTTGTACGAAAAGTGAAAAAAAAAAAGGTAAGAAACTCCAGTATGTTGTCATTACTTGCAAAAGAAACAATTAAGTACAAATAAGAATCATATATTCATTTTATATAAACAAGATTACCGAGATACGTGAAGCTCCTCGGCAACTTAAAAATGTTTGCAGTCATAATATTTTGTCTTCGATATCAGCTTATTGTTTGCGTTTTACTAGAAGTATTCTAAAAATTCAAAGCATTTCCACTTTTTTACTAATGAAAACATTTATTACTATTGGAAAAAATATAATTTTAAATTTCTTATGTGTATTTAAAGAATTTATTTTTAGGAACACGTAGGTAAACTGATAAATTATTAATATTTCATTTACAAGTAACATAAGGGACAAATTAATAAGACGGACCTCGTGATTTAAATGACAAACAAGTAACGAGAACGATAGCCGAGCTAGAGCGTCCACTTCTAATTTCCACACCACGGCAACGTAAGGATTTTGATTTAATGCGTATCAGCTCTGCTACACGTTGGAACACCTAATCGTCACCTTTTTTCGATAAAAAACTTGTGGACTTTACAATGTGGCACTATTTAACAAAGGTCAACATTTATTGCCTTAAGATACTCACATTTTAAAGCATAATGCGAAACACTTTTTTTAATGGTTTTGCTTTTTATTCATCTCATTTATTTGCCACGGTGAATATTTTATCATAATTTTCAGCATATATAGTAAGAATTAGATCAAAGAAGAATAAAGTTTTAATTTTTGAAAAATGCTTGTTAATAAAATTTACACTTAATCATAGGATTCATTCAGTATTATGAATTCTAATGTATCACAATATAATGGATTATGGAACAATAAAAAATGACAATTATACATCAAATCTATCATTCCTTCATGGAAGATATATAAGAAAATTCTTAAGAGGGTTTAAATTTTTATGATTTTTCTGGCATGTTCTAAAAGAGAAAAACAATTATAAATTAAGTAATAATGAAGTTTCCAAAGAAGCATAGTTGATTTATGATGATATGTCTATTGTCATACAAATGTTGTGAATACTTATAAGAGCTTTTAAACTTATTTCATCATCGATTTGAGAAAGTCTGAATTTTACATTATAACATCAAGAGACAGGATCAGCAATTTTGCTTTTTATTTTATTTTGTATTTCTGATTATAATTACGTGCAATTTATGAAGTATAATATTATTTACTTCTTATTTCTAATTTGATTATTTTAAGTATTAGCACCAGGTTTGTATCAAATTCCTGCATTTAAAAGAATTAAAAATAAATTTAAAATATTTTTTATCTATTTTAATGAATTTACTGAAAATCAAAATATAAATAAATTTTACTTGAATAATATCAATTAAATTTGGTTTAGTTTATTGTGTGTACCTTTGTCTACAATGAAATAAGCATTTCATTTTTTTGTGCAATGCTTTATATTATCATCATTGTTTTGTGCTATTTTTCTCAATGCTCTTAATAATATTGAAGAGGAAATCTAGGTGAAAAGTAGCTTAAATTGTTAGGAAATAATTTCTTTTTTAAAAAAATAAAATAAATAAATTTCTCAAATTTTCTTGGAACTGAAATCGTAATTTCTACATTGAGCTCCAAGAAAATATGTTTCCCTAAGAAAGGGAGACTCTTTGTATTTAGGGACTTTCTAAGCCGCGAACATCCCCATTGACTGCGGACACTAGCAACTATCCTGCTTCTATTGTAAGCCTATGTATGGTGCCATCAATCAGCAATAAAAAAGGGGGAAGTAAACATCGCCTAAAGCGCCGTCTTTAAGGGCCTTTTCCTCACGAAACCCGCCGTCTTCAAAAGGTTAAGGTGACAGACATTTCCTCAAAGTATTCATGACAAATTTTGTCAACAATTTTAAATTTTAGAAATGTATCCTCAATCCCAGGAATAGAACCCTATAAAATATTAGTTTATTTTTTAGTTAACGGTACGAATTAATCACCATATCTCGTTCTATACTGCAATAAGAGATGCAGCTGAAATTTTATCATATTTAATTTTTTGCGTAGTTTTGTAGGAAAATGATGCTTGTCTGTGGAGAAAGCAGAGTCTATGTATTGATTTATGTAAAGAGTGATATTTTTTTCGAAATGTAGAGATTTTTACAAATTTAAGTAATATGAACAAAGGGGATCATATAATTTCAAAATACACCCTATTTTGTGCTGGATATTAAAGTAAATCACTTCACTTTTCTATAACCGAGGAGCTTTTCTTATATTCAATATCAATCTCAACGCAAAATTGCATACGATTTGCATCTCAAACCATAAAGGAACAGAAATATATGTCTTAGTTTAGTAGAAAATTTTCACAATATGTACAAACTGTACCTAAAAACATCTATATCTGTCTATTAGTTCAAAAATTTAATTATATAAATGTCTTTTGTCATGTAAAATATATACAATGTACAAGAATATTGGCAAGAGTTGTTCTAAAACTATGAGAGACTAGAGAGAAGAAAAAAATTCAGGTATAAAATATAATTTCAGGTATAAAGGGTAGTTTGAAATTCGAATGTAATACACAATTATGCATATGCATACTTTAAAACAAATGAATAGACAAAAAACATCAATTTATTTAAATCAATTTGTTTATTAAAAGCTATGTTTGAAGTTTAGAACATACCTAGAAATTTACTGAACAAAGTGGTAAAATTTAATTTCAATACATGAACAGTGCTTTCCTGGGTTCGCGGCTTCTTCCTGCTGAGTGTCACTCTGTGCACAGGCAGTTTTTGATATTAAGCCTAATTCATAAAAAACATTCCTCTAAAATCGGCTATTCATTAGAATATTTTGATTTTTATATATATTATTTAAAATGAATTAAAATTTATACATAAGAAAGAAAAAAAATTAACGAAAATTATACGTTTTATACAAAAAATTACATAAAATCATATATTTTCAAGAAAATACAATATATACTTCATTTGGTACATAAATTTCATGGTATAATAATATTCAATTACATAGAATATTAAGATATAAAAATATTCAATCTTATTTTGTTGTTTGGTATTTTACAAAACATTCTTCAATGTATATTCTTACGTTATATCTTACACTCAAGTGAGTATCTTCTGCTTTTTTTCAAAAAATCATTATTTGATGTTCCAGACTCATCGTTTAAATCATTAAACAGAGCAGATTTATCAGAATTTTCACTTATATCACTGTCAGACGAGTCTCGCTTTTCTGTTAAATACTTTATTTTTGCTATGACTGTCGCTATACAAAATAAATAAATAAATAAAATAAAAAATCCCGATCGAGTGAAATAAACAGCATCTACAAATAAAAACTGTACCTCTCATAAACATCCATAAGTTCCCCTTCGAACTTCTATTCCCGGTATTGTAACGCCATCTAGTAACACTAAAAAAATCAAATGAAAAGTTCTCATCGGGCGTATCTGTATTGATACGTTGGTCCGTAGCAGACACTCACGGATCGTATCAAATTTTGATACGCATTCGCACTCGTATGTTTTTTTCTAGAATAGTCCCTTTTCACATATGAAGGAAAATTCTTGCGTATTACTCGGATAATATTTTCAAAGCTTTTAGGGAATTGTGAAAACCGGAATCTGTGCGCCATTTTCTTCGATTAATCGTTCAATAAGTTTCATTCGGAAACCGATATGTTTTAAAATTCTGCCTTTTGCTTTGTAAATAACGAAGGCATTACATACAACTTGGTTTATCAAATGTCGAAAAATCTTCTTGTAGTGCTTCCTTTGTTGATTTCGGGCCACAGGATAGTAGGACAGATACAGGTCTGATTGATCCACAACCCATGGAAGTATTATAAGACACAACTGCTTTCGGTTTCATATGTACAGAATCCCCCTAACTTTCACTTTCATCATATCAAAGTTATGAAAAGTATTTTTTTTATCTTTCCATTTTATCACGCACATTTTACCTTTTTGAAAGACCATGATTTTCTTCACTGTGGAATTTGTTAATAAAGCATGCAAGCCTTTTCGGTTTGATCGTAATGTTCCACAGATATTAGTTTTATTGTTAATCCACAATTTCGCCAGTTCAAGTGATATATTAAAATTGTCCGTTGACTAACAATAGCTCTTTTAATTCATGAAGAAGAGTCATGACACTTTTTGTTAAAAGACCATAATTATTATAGTCTTCGTGGAAGTCTGTGCCTTTTCTCTTATATATGAATGAGTTCGAAATGTAACCACATTCAGACTAGCCCAATTGAAAAGATTTTTTTTCCGAAACAAGCTCGTTTTTTGCGAAATGTATAGCTTCCATCCAAATCAATCTTTATAGACTATCAACGACTCATCCGCGGATATGTCTGGTTTCGACAAATACACAGATTTGAATTTCTACACCACTAGATAGTGAAATTCGCTAATTTTCTTTAGCTTTGGATTAGGATGTAACACTTTATAGAAGGCATCATTATTTTCAAAGTTCAGGAATTTCACCAAAAGTCCATGGCGTATCTCACTCATATTTTTTCTTAAAATGGAGTTGATAGACTTAATCTTTTTGAACAAAACAACTTTTCCACTGGGTTTTGAACGATGTCTTGTAATAACAAGAGAGAGAGAAATCTTTTCATCTCTCCTATGTCAGATTTCTTCCATTTCAGAGCTCTAGAAGCAAGTGTTAATTCCGTACCTTCAAAGAATAATTCAGCATATCTATTTATCTCTTTGACAATAAATAAGAACATTTCATTATCAAAGAACAGGTTGAAATATTCTGAGGGATCTCCAGAATCTCCAAGACACCCTTTTATACCTGGATTTCGGGTAACTGGAAATTAAGGATGACTGGATTAGAGAAGAAGTAATGTTTATTTGACTCCAGTCTCTAGCACTATTTAGGCAGTCATCATCCTACTCACTTTCTGGGGATGCAAATTCTTTATCTGAACTTTCCTCCTCGATCAAACATTCATTTTTAAAATCATTTGTCATTTTTAAAGTAAGCTTATCTTGCAACACTTCGAAATATTAACTGTTGAGCAAATGGTAACTATAGATATTTAGACAATCTTTTAGAAGAGGGTGTTTCCAATGAAATTAGGGGGAGTTTCTGTTAGAAAAAAGTATTACCAATAGAAATTGCTATTTTTATATGGAATAGATAATTCACAATACAATATCGATAACTCCGACCTGAAGGGAGGGGGAAGTACGAAGGGGATTGCTGCTAAAGAAAATTGTGATAAAATATTTAGAAGACAGCTTTTAGTTTTCTGGTGGTCCGCTAAAACAGAAATTCAAAAAGATCCTCCTAGTTCTACTAAGTTGGCCGAATTGTTTCCCAAATAGAAGATATCTTAGCAAATGACGTTTTTCAGATACTGAAGATGTTGATAAAAATACTTATAATTATCAACTAGACTTTTCAGCCACAGACATGCAATAATTACTTGAAATTTTTCTTCAGGTAAAATTAGATGGGTTCACTAAAAGAAAATGAAATTTGGCTTTGACATCTTTTGTGCTGTTTACGGTGAGTTATATTGAAAAAAAGTAATTTTTAAAGACAAAAATATCTTCTTCTTATAACTATGTTGCATGCTTTTCATTAGGTTTTTTTTAACTATCTCTATGACTTAAACAGAAAATATGAAACATGCTTAACAAGGTGATACTTCACTTTTCATGAAAATGAAATAAAATGAAACAAAATATTCAAGTAATTAAAAAATTTCAAAAGATATATAAAACATCTATTTTATGTACAGTAGCACAAATTTAAAGTTACCAACTAAAATGAATGATGAAATGACGCATTAATTAAAGAAATCAATGAAAAATATTGGGTTTAAAAATTTAATACATAATTAAAATATCGTGATAAGCATATTATATGGTATTTGATGATCATCGATAACTATACAAATTGCTATTTTTTTTTCATTTACTACAAAACTATCAGATTGAAATAATTTTGTTAACTTTGACATTGAAGTCATTTCTAGATTTTGTTTCCTTATTACTTAACACTCGCAACAAAATTTATTCCATTAAAGACTTACACTTAACCAAATAAATGTCATTTTAATTTTTATCTTAAGAGATGGAAACTCATTTTTTAATATTCATTAAAAAGCTTTGTACTCCTCTTTGAAAAACACATATTGTTCTGGAAAATTACCTTGCACTAGTAATATTTACCTTAAAAATAACACAAATCGCTTCCATTTGCTTAAAAGGGAATCCCCGAAATGATGCCGTCCTGTTCAGTAAGCGGAAAACTAATGGTTGGAATTTAATACAATTTCCTACTAAATTTGAGAGTCCAAGCATTTTTTCATTATGAAAAATTGCTTTTAAATGGGAATGAGATAGTAGAAACTTTTGAAAGTTTGCTTAAAATTGCCATTACAGTTCATAAATTTTTAAGAATGCAAAATAATGCAAAAGAGTATTTTAAAAGTACAGTTTTTTAAAGGAATACGGTTTGAGTAAAAAGAATACAAAACTACCTAAAATGGTTCAGTTGGTTACTTTAGGTATTGTGAACTCGCAACAATGAGTTGAAAGTATATTCGGCAATCCTATATTATTAAAATGTAGGAAAAATTAAGTGTCTTATGTTGTGTTTGTAATTTTTATATTTTTTTCCTGAATAGTGTATTTGTAAAAATGGTAATCCTCAAAACTACAGGTCCTTAAGCTTTTGCACAACTTGTTCCTGCCTAAGGCTGACTCTACCCTATCAAGGGAAAACGCCAAATTCTGATCAAGATTCTGGCTTTATTTTATTTTATTATTATTATATTATATTTTAGATGTAAATTTTCTATTTTCTACATCAATCTCATAAGAGTGTACACTCATGTAAAGAAGTTTGAATTTAAAATTATAAAATTTTTAACACATTCGACAATGTCATTTAAATACCTATTTTTAATAATCTCAGAATGCTTCAAATTATTACTTCCTTTTGTTGATGCTTTATTTAATATTACGAACGAGTATAATATAACAAAGGAATTTCGAAATGAACTTTAAAATAATTATATAAAAAACTATTATAGATATGCTCATAATTTTTACACACCGAAGTTTTAACATCTTAGCTTTGCTTCCAAGTAAAAATTTTATTTTACATTCACCAAATTGTTCAACATATTTTTTGGTCACACCGTGTAGTTTACAACAGAATTATACAAAACTATCGGGATATATGAAACTCTATGCTAGCGATGCATCATATTAAAATTTGAATTTAATATCTTAAATATTTAAAGAGTCATTTATGAGTACTTTTGGTAAATAATTTTTAACTGTGTATGCTCCATACATAATTTTTTTATCATAATTTCAAAAGGAGATTTTCAAGATAGCTTATGTAAAGTTTTTAGTTATATATTATTAAGGATACAAAATATGTCCAGATTTTAATTTCCTGTACTTCAGTTAGCCTCTAACAAAAGATAAATTATAAGGTATTTTACTAATATGGATATCTTTTAAATTTGAATCTTCAAAAAATTAACAAAAGTTTAAATGTGCAGTTGACACTATCACATATAAAGAAATATAAATTTGGGCAGACGCTTTTAATTACTAATTATTCAAAAAATCAAGTTTGAAAAATATAAATTTCAGGGGAAACCCTCATTCATCTTTTCTTTGAAGGTAACTATAGTTCAGTTTCTTAAAATTCGGATGTATTTTGAAACATAACATTACAAAACTAGGGGTCATATGTAAGCTTTTCGGAATAACTAGCTATGAAATTAGGAAAAAAAAATATGACAATTAAAAAGCTTGTTTTTTGTTATTTTTATCAATGCATAAGACATTTTTCCAAGTTATATAAAACATAAGCTTAAAAATTATACATTTGTAATAATTGAAAAGCTTAAAGTGTTTCTGATTTTAAAACGTTCGTTTTTTTTTTTTAAAAAAAATATTAATTTTTGACAACTTATAATGAAATAATTATTATTTTAAAAGCTGGAAGCAGTAATTAATGAACACAAATGAAACAAATTAATATATATTCATTATTTTCGCTCATTCCTTGAATTTAAACGTACATATTTTATAATAGATACATATTTAGTGATATATTTAGAGATTTATACATATTATATAAAAACATAATTCTATTTGATAATTTTAATGCGAAAGGAAAAAAAAGACGGGAGTTCTTAGCAAGCAAAGAAAACATACAAAAAATTAATATGTGGAACTAGATAAATTAGCAGGATTACCTCTATATCCAAATTTGTAAAAGCGTAGCTAAAAAATGAAAATAAAGTCTTTTTTATTTATGTGATGGAACTTCAAAGTGGTTTTAGGATAGATTTAAATAAAATGGTTATGTCACAAAAGCTAGGTCAAAGAATGTATTTAATTCTAATTTAATATAATCTCAAACCGTTACACATACATACACATAGACTTATAGATGGGGACTTTAGAAAAATCCTTACCTTCCCCCTCTTGAACGAATGTCCCATTGAAAAATATCTCACACTTAAAACCAAGTTTGGGGGTCCCTAATGAGTCATCAAAATTCCTGTTAACGTGCATTGTTTGTCCCAAACCTCCGCAATTATCAATCAAGATGTTAAACCTTTGAAAGAAGAGAAAATAATTTCGAAAAAAATACGTCTCAAACGATTTTGAATTAATCCTGACTAAGCGAATAAATACGTCTTTACCACTTTCGGCGAGTTCACAGCCGCTTGGAATAACACGTTTGGAACGCTTTTCAAATATCTCGCACAGGACGAGATAACCTGGGCATAACTCTTCGAGGGTAAAAAGCCACGTGTTTGGAAAAAAATACGGTGGTAAAATTCAAATCCGGATTGGTGGAACTACTGTACAATGCTTCACCAAACAAGACTGGCATTCATTGACTGGCTTTCCTGCTTTTTGCACCTATATGATAAAATATACCTTTCTCAACTTCGAGTTTCCTAAGAATTAAAGAAGTTTTCAAGCCTGAAAATTTTAAGGAATATAATGTGTAGTTGAATATTCAGTAATATTAGTCTTATGATTATAATACAATATATTTACTGAACTTTAAAAAGTTTATAAAAAATTTTGAAAAAAAATTTTCCTTTGAATTTTAATAAGAATAATTTATAATAAAACAATTGTAAAGTTGAATAATTATTTTCTTTTTCAAATTTTGTTTTTTAATTGCTTTTATAATTTAGTTTTTTAATTTTGAAGTTTTTCTTCTTTTAAATTTTGCTTACATTGTTTCCTGTCTTCTTTTTTTCCTCATTTCTCCTCATTTTTACTTTTGTTTTAAATTTCTTTAAAAAAAAAATTGCATTAATGCCCATTTTCTACGAAAAAGCTTTTTTCCAATAAGTTTGTAATCTAAGTTTATTAAGTTTGTAATAAGTGTAATCTAAGTTTTTAATGCAATTTTTAAATTTTTCTAATGATATAATTATTGTTTCTATAGTAATTTAAATTATTTATTTCGATTATTCCGTTATATTACAGAAATATTATTATTATTATTATTATTATTTATATATATATATATATATATATATATATATAATTTTCAAAACCATTTCTAAATTTATTTTCATTTCAAAGAAAAATTTCCGTTTTTAAATCTAAAATTTCGATCTGAAAGGTTATTTAAGTGCTGCAAAGAAATAATATAAGGCAAAGAATTATTTTGTTTGTTTCAATGTCAAACAAAATATTCAGTGTTTCAGAAACACTGAGAAACAGTTCGAGAGATTTGAATATTAGAAATGTACTTCACAATTTCATAGACAAATGAAAACTCGATAATATAGAAGCACAAACATTTTAATCTAAACTAAAAATCTAGACAATTGGTAAATAAGTAAGTTTACAAAATTTGAAGCTATTTATTGGGGAAAACTACTTTGAATTTCTGTATATTATTTTAATTGTAAAATTGTAAGTCTTTATACTTTCCTTGCACAAATATCAAGCCTTATTTTTCGTTTTGGTTCTGATAATCATGTGTTAATTGTCTTTGCAAATTTATTGTTAGCCCTGATCTTAATGATATGAATTTGAATAAAGTAAATTATATTGAATACAACCTGCATTAGCATTAAATAGATACATATAAATACTTTTTATAGTTGATATGTAGGAAAGAGGTAAATATATTCCATAAATTAATTCACATAACATGTATCGAAAAGTATAAAATAGTAGTATGAATTTTATTTGAATTGCAATAACTGAAATTTAAACTAATTTTAAGACACTTACTTGGAGGGTAAAGAATGTATTATAAGATTAAGGAATGTTTACTAGAGAGTTTCTTCGGACGGTTTTAAATTCTTTTCAACTATTGCATTCAAAACTATGCGACCATAAAAAAATTATGAAATTTTGATGAGGAAACACTATATCTTCTATTATTGTTTAATTAGTGCAAATAATTTGTCTATTTCTTTTAAGTGAATTTCTTTAATCTTTTTGGAGAAATTCTATAAAGATTTAAGAATTATGCTTCAGTTAAATATATCAGAAAGTTAAAGATATATATATATATATATATATAACTATTATGTATATGTGTGTATGTGTGTGTGCATGTGTGTGTATGTGTGCGTGCATGTGTGTGTATGTGTGCGTGCATGTGTGTGTGTAGAATAATGGTTAGCAAAGAAATATTTCGTACCAAGAGTTCCCCAACTTCTAATTACACTGTAAAACACTTACAACAATAGATAGTGCAATTAGGTTATGATACAATATGACTAAACACACAAATAACTATGAAAAACGATGAAGTTAAATATTTTAATTTCATACATTTAATTTGTGCAACAAACATTGGTGTCCATAGAAATCGAATGAAATACGAAGCTAAATTTATACACACTCAGAGTTGTCAATTTTTTGTTTCGTTAACACTCACAGAATGGTTATTTACTATTTATTTACTTTTAACAAGGTGTCTCCCTTTGAATTTTGTTTTTAGACTTGCAAGTACATTTACAACATTCTGTTTTAGTTGGAAACTTGATCCAAAATCATTTTTTTTGTATTTTTTATCCTTTGTCTCTATTACATTGTAGAGGAATAGTGAATTAAAAGCAGAAAATTTTATTAATTTAAACTTATTGATATCCATCTGAATTAAAATCGAAGTTCAGACGAGTCAGCAATAAAATATTCTTGTTTAAGCAATTAAAAATATGAAACAATTTTTCAATATACAATTACTTGATAAATTTCATAAAATTTACTAAACTTTTGAAGATAATTAAGAGAATATGTTCATTTCTTATCAAACTGAATGTTGAAGATTTCAAAAAATTTATCCACATTCATATAATTTCTAATTATTTTAAATAGTTATTTCTATAATGTAACAAATTTTACATAACTTGTATTTTATATTAAATTTATGAAACTCTACAGATCCTTTTCCCCCTCAAAAAAAAAATAACAAAATTTGAATGTTTGTGGAAGTACATTGTATTAGTTTGTAACGATACAATTTATGCAATGCAAAATATTAATGCATTGGTTACATATAAAATAATCTATATATTATGTTAAGTAATGTTATACAGTTTTATATAAATATGCTTAGAGTTGTACTAACATAAAAATGTTTTATGTTAAGAAACAATATATTGCTTCAAGCTCTCAGGCATTTTATTATTGCTCTTAATACTCGCATTAACACAAACAAAATTTATGTATAACGTATAATTATTCGCAACAAACTAGTATGCTGACCCTCTATAATAAAAACGATTTTCCTAGCCAAATAAACATCTGGAAATAGCTACCAAATAAGTAATGAAATAGCTACCCCGGAATAAATCATTGCATTTGTTCCATGAGAAGAAGCAAAGCCACATCTCACCACAGAGGGTGAATCCGTATATCCGTAAGTTAATTCTGTCGCTTGTTTATCTCTTTCCGCTTGTGCAAACGCATCATCTCATTCCAAGCAAGTATAGAAGAAGTCATATTGATCCCAAATAAATGTTTAATGGAGATCTTCGGTATTATTGTTCATACAGAAAATCATTATACTAATATGGAGTTAGGCAGTGCTTCTCTAGTATTAAGTAATAAAAATTTGTTTTGCGTTTAGTTATTTTATTTGCATTTCCGCATGGAATCTTTGCATCTCAACTGAAATCAATTTAAGTATAACAATATATATTTTGAAGTAAAAATACTATACAGTACTTTATTTTGCTGAATTCCGTAATGAAATAATGTTGAGAAATATATACTGAAATTTCAGTTACATATTTCTGATCACAGATAAACAATTAATAAATACATTACTGACTTCTTAATTTCCTCATAATAAAAGGAAGCATACATTTCAAATTCATGTGATTAATATTGAGTTCTTAATAATTATGTATTCAGAGATATAATTAATCTTCAGTAGAAATTTCAATTAAAAAATTAAATATTGTTATATAAAATAACCTTCCTGAATATTTTACAAATATTTATCGGAAATGAGAAAATTTTAAAATCTTTGAAATTCGAATAAATCACAATGGATGCAAAATAAGAAGTAAAAAAAAAGTATTTTAAAGTATTATGGTAGGAAATGTTCATAAAATGTTCCTGAAAATAAGTTTCATTAAAATGCTTTAGATATTGCAATAAATTTCATTTTTTAAATTCAGATTCCCTATCTGCCTATTTTTAATAATATCATTTTTACTATTTCTACTGAAATATATATTTAATAAATATGAATGACTTCTGTATAAATTATTCAAAAGCCAAAAAAAGGTAACGTTAATATTAAGCAACATAAGATAGTTTACATGGTAAATGCTTTATTTTTTATAACTGTTAGTATTAGAAGTATTTTGTAATTTATTGTATAAGAAATATTCATATAGCTATCCAAGACTTCTCCCATATATTTTTCTTGCCGAATAAAAATAAAATTATGAAAACTGAAAGATTTTGGGAAACAAATATATTTGATTGGTTTTTCTGATCTGAAATTAAAGAAAAATTATTTATTTTTCCATCCTCAGTTTTTTTTCGATAACGGTGTTTCATTTACATTTCCTTCTCTTCTTAAGTATTTCTTGATAAATCCTTTCCTTGCTATATCAAGTATTTCTTGTTATAAATGTAGTGTTGAGACATCGAGAATTTCTACAAGAAGGAAAAATCAAATTTCTTACCATATTTAAAATATATTTAGCTATACATTTTTTCAACAATTAAGATTTTTATTCTATAAAATTTTAAAATTTACCGATGCATAAATTTGCTTCAATTGAACTTCCTTTTATTCTACATGTTAGGCCAAATAATATATGTATTGACCATGTAATACAAATTAATATTTAATGTTTTTGTTCATTTCTGATCACTACTATTTAATTGTTCGTTTCATTCTCTCTTAGTACATTTTTTTTCTATATTTCCCTTTGTGAGGAAGTAGGTGTTGCACAACTATCCCATTAGCATATGTTTGTTTCCTAAGGGCATCATCGGTATGTTGCATATTTATTGATGCTACAGGAAAGCGAAGAAAACTACTTATATATCAATGATAAAATAAAAATGACGTACTATGCAATAACACAAATGTTTTCTACTGTGCGAATCAAACAATAATAAATACGAATTTGACCCAAAGTACCGATGTTAGGAACAGAGTAATTCACTGAAGTACTTGTTCAGTGTTTTTTTCCCCTTTTTTTCAGAAGTCAACGAGTAACACGCCATTTAAAACCTCAAAAAATTATTTCCTTAAATTTTCCAGTCGCTAAGACCATTTTTCTTTATAAGAACAGATTAACCGTAAACAATCTTTTTTTTTATTGTGTTTTGGCTTCTTCTGCATAAAATAGAATCCAGGTGGTATCGACGGTGACAATTTGACACAAAATGAGGGTGCAATAATATTTTGTTTTATTAACAAATGTTTGATTAATCGAAACTAATATGTGCATCAATTTCAAAATTGGTTTGGTTTCACTTAACAGATGGCAGCATACATTGGGAACTCCCAATTTTCTAAGTGATCCGATTCTGTCATAAACAATTATACCTTGACCCTCTCTCGTACATTTCATGCTTTATTTTCAAAATACAGTATTTCAGTACACATTTATGAAATAAACAATGAGCAAATTTGTCTTCTTAACAAACATGATATTGGATGTAATGTTATCCTTTACATAGAAAAAGAAGATTTAATTGTGATTTGGTAATTATAATGAAATATGTAATTAAAGTCAGTATTGTGTGTATTTTTGAGAAAAAGTGGTTCAGGATTTATTACGTTGCCTATGGAAAAATAGTATGCAGTTTTTTTTTTCTCACCAAAAATTATAAAACACTTAAAATCTTTCCTTTCTTTATATAAAAGATTAGGATTAAATAATTCTTTTTAGTGAAATATTTTGGAATATGCAGAATGATTTTTAAGGATCCTTTGAGCTTAAATTAATATGTATATGACATTTGCGCAAATAATTAATAGCTACATAGATTATCAAAACAATTACTACAACATTTACTAATAGAAATATTAATAATTTGCAAAAGAAATTTTTACTCTTTTAAAGCATTCTGAAATAATCTTGATTACATAAAATATATTTTTCATTTACTTTATTCTGTCACAGTTCAAATATGAGGAATCTTAAAGAAGTAAGTAAATATTCAAAGAAGAGGATTTGCGCTGAAAACATCAATCTTGGAAAATGCGTCAACCATTTTCACGTATATGTATGAAATCTCAATTCTTCAAAGAAAAATAGGCTTTCTTGCACTTTATTTTTTCTATATTCTTTCTTCACTCCACAAAATAATAAATAGTGAAAAAAGCGGAAAAAGGAAAAGAAAAAATCCCTGGAGTTTGGATCCAAGTTTTAATTCAAAATGCATTTTGATGCAAAAGCTAGTGAGATATGCAGATAACAAGTATGGAGTTTGAGAACTGTTTTAATTTCGTATAAGAGCTAAGAATATAAACATCTCAAAAAATGAAGCCTTAAAAATCCATTATTTTCTTTTTTTTGAACGGCCTTTTTATAGCAACTGACACATAAATATTCTTATTTGTCCTAATTATTAATGTAAATGTTAATATTATAAATAAATAATGAATAAAAATATGTAGATTTAATACCAAAAATATACCATGTACATATAATTTTGGCAATTATTTTAAATATTGCTGCGTGTAAAAAACTATATAGTACATAATGAACATATATTTTTAGTTCGTAGCTTTACAAAATAAACCCGTTCCGAATAATATGACTTTAATATTTCTTAAAAAGTTACACAAATTCATATTGTGTAAACTCCATCTTTTGTCAAAAGTACTAAACATGTCTTTTTCAAAAAAAAAAAAAAAAACATTTTCTAATGACTTTATGTTATTGATATTGAGATAAATATGATTTTTTTTTATATTTTATGCAACTGGAATGGTACCAAAAATCATCAAAATATCAATTTTTTCTTTAGAGTATTTAGTAGCGTAACATCACCTAATTATATCAGTAAGGTTTTAGAGCTAAATGTTGGTTTTTTTAATTTTTATTTAAGTTTTTATGTTGCGTATGAAAGAAAAGTAAGAGTAACTGATACACCTCTTTCCAAAATCAATCATACTCAAGCTACTTGATAAATCGTCTGCTGTGACAGCCCTAAGAAAAATTTTATTTTTTTTTCTTCGCTTGAATTCAAATCAGTGCGAAGTGATGTAAAATCCTGTGATTTTTTCTACTTCTTGCTTGTTCGTCTGGTTTTTCGTGCTTTCTTTATAACAGAGCATATTAAATAAAAATTTTCTTCATTAAAATTACTTTGATTTCCTTTTAATAGTATTAAAATTACTTTTCACATCTAATGAATAGTAGTTATTTATTATTAAGAGAAAATATGTTTTTAAAAGAAAATCTAAGAAAAGATCTCAGAGAAAATATGTTTCTGCAAATGGTGAAAGCAGTGAAAACATATTGCAAACACTAGAATCAAAATTAGAAACTGAAACTAAATTTGATAAACGAATTGAAATAAATGAAAGCTATTCAAAGCTTAGGTACGCTTATAACTACCTTACAAACCAATATTTTATACGCAGTGGTGTCCAAATATGGCCTTTTTTTTAACATTTTGAGGGAAATATTACAAAACAAAATACATAGAAATTCTATTTTTATCATGTACATGAGTGACACTCGGTGTAATCAATACGCAAGGCATATGCACCGCTCGAACGATGGCGTAAATTATTAAGTAGTTAATAATGTGGAAACTGGTAGGACTGTATCTGACTCTGAAACAAACATAATAATCAATATTACTATTTTGGAAGACTTAATCATGAATAAGAAATGTAGAACTTGCAAAATCTCTGAGGTAACTTGTATCAGGTAGACTATTCGGAAGACTCTTATGAAGTTAAAATTATTGATATTGAAAAATAAACATGGTATTACAATATATTAAATCATTAAAACATTCCAGTTCATATTTTGATTCATTTGACAATAACATGCATGTTCTGCTAGCCCTCATGTTATTTGGTAGTTGTTATTCATCCCTCACAAAATTTTGCTTGTATTTAATATCTTCTGCTTTTTCTTTGTCTGCTATTCATTTAATATCAAGAAAACATTTCAGTACGTATGAGAAGATGCTGTGCATAGCTACTTTCAAAACAACAGAAAACTATTTGGTTGAGTCAGCATAATTAATATAGAAGTGTAGAAAATAAAATAAAAGCTATAGTTGTATCATATGATGGCATAATGCCAACTAGAAATCATTCATCTTAGATTAGAGCTGACTGTGTCTTTGACATTTTTTCCTGGATATGTTTTGAATCTTTATACAAGGTGTGGATGTTAAACAACGAGACTGACACTGCTACAGAGAAAGTGCGCTTGTACTAAGCGACAACGACCAATAGATATACAGCGTAAAGCATTCTCCTCTGAATACAGGAACGAATTGTTACGAAATTACAAATGAAACTTATAAAAACCTCTACTGAAACTTTTATTTTATTGAAAGAAAGAAATGCATGATAATTAATGTTTATCGTGTGCACCTGTGTTTGGAGGTTTAAGCATTTTCAAAAGCACCGATAACACGTTGAAGATGATTCACCTTCGGGTCTCATTATTTAATAGCCACAACTGGTATTAGGTCAAAATATTATAAAGAAATTGAAGTCACAAAATTGGATTTAAGAAATGGTTGTTAATGGATTTTCACATCCAGCAAGAATTCCATAAAGTATCAGATACTGGAAATAATTAAAGAGCAGATGCCGTGGAAATAAAAGGGGCTTTTGAACTAAGTGAATCAGAAATCTGTTTTATATTTACTACTATGTATACAGAAGGAGCCTTTCTACATCTGGTAGTGTTTAGGGCTTATGATGTTGTTGTAACCATAATAATAGCACCTGTAAAAAAATGAGTTTTTTAAACATTGGTATTCTTTCAAATTTCCCACTTTAAGTTACATAATTTTTATAACTTAATTTTTAAGAGCAAAAGAGAACGTTGAGTCAAATTTATTTTATTCAATAATTAGTTTTAATAATTTCTTTCATTATTTGACGTTTATTAAATTTATCATCTAAAATAAATACGTGTAAATCTTTTTAACTCATTTAAGCATTGTAGAGTGAATGAATTGACTTACAAAAGAAGTAAAAGAATTCAAAATGCATTAAAATCTGACAACCCATTTTGCAACCAAATATACAATGTAAATGGGCTATGTTGCATATAACCATTTGTATATTTTTTTTTTAAATAATTGCTTTTAATCAAATAATTTTTATTAATAATAATAAAATTATCTTATTGTGATCCAAAACAATTGTTTACAGAACATTTCAGCTAAATTGAGTGCTTTAAAATGTGAGAAAAAAAGCTTTTAAAGTTGTGAACCAAACAAAATTACAATGAGAGTTAAAGAAAACCTATTAAAAATGAGGAATGTCTGAATCATGTTTTCTAAGAAATTGATACAGCGCTTCACAAATTTGCAAAAATGTGCTACTAAAGAAATAACACTTCGTGGTAAATATTGCGGGAGTTTGAAGGATGAAGTAAAAGAAAATATAACGTTTCATTCCCTAAATGTCATTCTTAACAATGAAGATAATATAAAAAAAAAGAAAACTGTATGTCCTCAGATTTATACCACAGATATCTAATGATAAGGAAGCCCATTATCTTAAAAGTTCCTAAAAGAAGAAACCTTGATGTTTTATCAATTACAAATAGCTAATGATATTATCCCAGGACCTAATCTGAAGAATGTTAGAACACCAATTAAATAATCCCATCCATCAAACATTTTGCTTTCTTATCAGATATTTATTTCGAATGATGTTCTAGAATGAAACACATGTTATTCATTTGAATCAAAACGCAAATGTAACGTTTCGTAGAGTAATTTGGTGCAAATATTGTAAAGAAAACCAACATTTGCTTCAAAGCAGCGAGTAAAAATAAATGTGTGTGACACAGTTAATGAGTACAAAGTAAGTACTTTTCAACACTTACGTGTTAGTACTTTTTGTCGTAAATACTACGAAATATATAAAAGGAAATGACATTAAAACAAATTTTATAACAATAGTCAAATTGAAAGATTAAGCGAGATTATGTCAACAAAGAAGGAGAAAAAAGTTATACATATATATAAATGAATTCACAGAAGAAATATCAAATTATCGTGCAACTGAAGAGAAAATTCGTTATGCATTAGGAAGGTTTAATCTAGGAGTCAGCATATTTCTCATCTTCAAATTATCATAATGCGATAAAACACGGATGAAATTTAAATCAAAACATTATTAACATCATTTTTAACTTCAGTACAGTTTACTACAGTTATATTTCTAAGATATTTGTATTTCATGTATACAATTTTACAGAATGTTTGTTTCTTCAGATAATTTTGCAAATTTTATACAACATTTTAATACTTTTATGCCGTATTTTCTAAAATTCATAATTTTCTTTATTGTTTGAATTAGAATATATACTTTTGATACTATTACTATGCAATATTAGTGTAGTAAAATCTAGGATAAATTTTACATTTGAAACATGCAATTATGTTAGATAAATTGCAATTTCAGAAAATTGTAAATTTTCGGTATTTCTTAAACTTGTATATTTTATTATTTGAAGCAAACGCATTTATTTTTTTTCTTTTCATTTTCTTAAATTATAGAGAGAGACATGTTAAATAATCCATACTATATTATTACAAACGTATTATGTCTGTTACAAAGTCATAAATTAGATTTTTCAGGTAATGGAAACTTTAAGCCAGTTTTTTTTCATGATAACATTACGATAATTCTTTCACATTTTGGAAGATTTTTAATATTAAAATAGGAACTTGAAAAGGAATCTAGTTGCTCTGAATAATATGTTAAATAACACTGTCCTTGTGAGTGGGTCTAAGTTTTGTAGTTATTTCTTTAAAAATATTCAGTTCGAAATTTGTAAATTTTCTAGAAAACTCAGAATAAAGCATTATGGGAAAGTAAGTATTGGTATTAAGAAAGATTATGTGCACAGTTGTTTATTGAACATTATATAGTGCTATAATAGTTTTGTGGGAAAAGTGGTAAATAAATTAATAATTTCTTTAAAATAACTGTAGGAGTTTGAAAATGACTAATTTGTTTTTAAATATTCATTTAAAAAGAGGCACAATCCAGGTCTAAATTTTATTACACGTAGTTATTTTAATTTCATTGACAGAAAATGTGTTAACACTCTAGTCCTGATATTAAAAATTAGAAGAAACTTTAATTTGGTACAGTGTCGTCCTTTTAATAACAATTAATGTTTTCGTAGTTGCCAAACTTCAGCAAAAAATGAATGATTAATTAATGATTTATGAAGAAGACCTCTATTATTTCTAATTATATGACAATTTATTCTTATGTTAGGTAATTTAATATTTTTATAGTGTTGAATCACGCACGATTCGACTTCCAGCATGTCTAAGTTCAATTTAGAAGTTATTATTGTATATAAACTGCTGTTTGTAGAAAATGCAACACCATGAAGGAATCATCAGAATCAAATGAAATACGCAGCAAATGTCAATTATAGGATATTATGCAAATTAATAAAGTTTCAGAGTCATCGCGCGTGCGCGGCGCGCGCAGCGCCCTCTGAATTGATGCTGAAAGCGTATAAATAAAGTGCTGTAGCGGGACGTTGAAAAAAGTCTATGATTATTTGTTAGTGGCAAACGTTTAGTGAGACCTGAGTATGCCTCCACGACGGAAGAATAAGAAATTCAAGCAACTTACGGAGTTTGAACGAGGGAGGATAATCGGCCTTCGAGAAGGAGGATTTTCCTATCGCGCAATAGCAGCTCGTATGCAGCGGAACAGTTCCACAGTGATGCGAGTTTGGAAGCAGTGGACCGACGAGCACCGAACAACTCGAAAAACAGGCACTGGACGACAGAAGGTGACGTCAGAGCGCGATGATCGACACCTGCTCCGCATGGCGGTGAATGATCGCACAGCTTCCTCCAGGCAGCTGGCAGCACGTTGGTCTACTGCTACAGGTGTACAATTGTCGGCTTCGTCAATTCGTCGTCGTCTGCTGCGCCGTGGATTGCGTGCAAGGGTGCCTTTATACAGGATTCCCCTCACGGCGAATCATCGACGGCTGCGTCGGCAGTGGGCTCTTGAGCACAGAGACAGGCGAGCTGATTGGCACCAAGTTGTCTTTTCAGATGAATCACGCTTCAATTTGTGGACCCATGATGGCCGTGTTCGTGTTAGACGTTATGCCGGTCAACGCTGCCTTCCTGAGTGTATTATTGAACGACATAGTGGTCGAACACCCGGAGTTATGGTCTGGGGTGCGATTTCGTATCATGGACGATCCAATTTGATACGAATTGAGGGTAATCTCAATAGCAACAGGTACGTCCGTGAAGTGCTACAGCCCGAAGTCGTTCCTTTCCTTCAAGACATCCCTGGAGCTATCTTTCAGCAGGATAATGCACGCCCACATGTTGCGCGGACTGTGCGAGACTTCTGTTCAGCACAACGCATGCAACTTCTTCCTTGGCCTGCTTATTCACCGGATATGTCGCCTATTGAGCACGTGTGGGATATGGTTGGTCGGCGTCTCGCTCGTGATCCGCGTCCTGCAGTTTCCAAAGACGAACTTTGGTTGCGCATACAAGCGATATGGAATTCTCTTCCTCAAGCAGATATTCAACATCTGTTTGACTCCATGCCACGTCGTATAGCAGCACTTATTGCAGCGCATGGTGGCTGCACCAAATACTGATTTCGGACGGTTAATTTGTTTCTTTTGTTTTGAAAATTTCATCATTTATTTGTATCAGTACAAGTCGTTTCTGCATTAAATTTCATTTGATTCTGATGATTCTTTCATGTGTTGCATTTTCTACAAACAGCAGTATATATAAAAATATCTAAAGTAAAATTACATTTTTGTCTTGGTTCTCATAATAAACGCTATTTTGGATATAATCAACTAGAAAGATTGAAATTTCGATTTACATTACTTCCTGAATAGAGTTGTTCTTAATCACCAATGTAAGTGTAATATTATTTCATAATAAATGCGATTACTTCAAACGAATATTTTTTTTTAGTTTTGTGGATTTATATATATTTCATAGCAATTAGCATAATATATTATAAATTTCTGTTTATGTCGGCTAACTATATGATTTATTTCAACTGAGGGTCTTACTATTAACTCTCAAGATCCAAGTTTTGTAAATTTATTCCATTACATAAAAGAACTGTTTTATTTCTTTCCACGTCCTGTGTTAACTCGGCTCCTTATCGAGCTAAAATATTTCACTCTTTATACAAAATACTTAATCCAGATTACATATGTTTAACATTAAATCACTGATGTAAAACTGATGCAGCTGCTGAAGAAACAGGTATCTGGATTCAAAGTTTTTTTCTGGTCGTAGGAATAAAGTGTTTTAGCTTAGTCTTTATTTATTACAATTAAGAAATATGTTGCTATAGCTTTCAAATTTATATGACCTAATCAACGTTAGAAAAAATCCGATAACACACTCATCTTCAAATGATTCAGAGCCATTAACGCGTGTTCACTTACGTCCATTCTGGCACAAGCCAGAGTATCATCCGCTGACGCTTAATTTGATGCACATCTACAACAATTGCAGAACACTTTACTTATATTAATGAATGTCATTGATTTAATATGGCGCCGTTAAGTAATATAGAAGGTGCAGTATACTCCTCTTTTCATCCATAGAAATCTAACAATGCATCATGACTTTTTCCGTTGTAGAATCATGCATTAGTGGAGAGCTCATATTTTATAATTTGACTTATTGATTTTAGTTGTAATTTCCTATAATGGGAGTTCATTCACAAAATCCATAAGATCACATGTTCCTTTCTTTGCTAATTTATCGTCAGCCTCATTAAAAGTAGATCAATGTGAGAAGGAATCTGTTGTATAAAAAGAGCAGAGTGAGAAAACAAATGCTTCAAATTGTTCATAATATAGACAATGGTTTTGTGACAAATACCTCTCCTATTTTGAACATTCTGTACGGAACTACAGCTATCAGTGAGGATCTAAACATTACATTTGAGAACAAAGTACATAGTGCTATCTAAAGACATCTGCACAGCAATTAAATTTGAGCAATATATGGAACAGAAATCTAAGTTCCTTTGTTTCTGCTAATTAACACCACTGAAAGCCTATTAGCAGTTCCACTATATGTGGCACGTGGGTCATAACTACTTCCATTTGTATACCCCTATATAACAAAAATATATATTTATTTTCATAATATATCTGTTTCCTTTTTGCTGGTTTTTAAACATTAACTAAATCCCTTTGATTTAAGTTCCTGCGAACAAAGTGCTTTACATATACTTATATATATATATTCATGTAAATATATATATCAGTATTATCTAATAAATAACCTAATAGATTTTGTAATAAGATATTATCAATTCTTTTTTTTCTTCTGTTTCTTATTTTAGTATTTTTGCTATTTTATTAACACTTAATTATTGAAAAATTGGAGAAAAGCTCTATTTACAGTATATTCAAGAAATAAAAGAAGAAAATTACTTCTATTCTGTTCAAACTTGCATAAAATGTAGGAAAATTATATTCAATAAATCTTTAATTGCCACACATAATTAGCTTATATCACATTATTTACAGATTGTGAAGTTGTGGTTTATCAAAATGCCATTAATAAAACTTGTTTTTTTTACATATATTGTGAGATATTTTTTTCTGTTGTTTTAAATTTAACAATAGTACTTATAGAATATTGTTGATTTTCAATTGAATTATAAGTGATTAGTGAGTTATTTGCTTCGTAATAGTCTTTTATTCATTGTCTTTTTGTCATAGTCTTTTGTTCGTGCTCATATGTAATTTTTCGTTCGGATGTGAATTAACTTTAAAAGGAAAAGGAAATAATTTGAAACATACCTTAGAACTACGGTTACAGCAAAGGAGAAAAATATTTTAAAAGGAAACAGTTAACTGTACCAAGAAACAAAATTATCTTCAGGTTTCTTTTCTAACTGTGAAAAAGTGGCCATTGAATAAAAGTTTTTCTACGACGACATTTCTTTTACCAAAAGAGAGATACAACGAAACAATTTCTTTCAGAGACCATAAAAGTTATAAAACCGCTGTCGGGAAGTGTCTAAGTAACTCAACTCTGACTCCGGGAGAATGATTCCATTTCCTCGCAAACTGCGCCATAAAAGGTTTTCTGTGTCATTTACACCGCAATAGAATTGACAACTACGTTCCGCATTTTTCAGTATCTGGCCACATTTTCAACCAAGATATTTTTAAACCAAAACATTATTTCCTTCCTAACGTTTTTATCTTGCTTGATTGCAAGTAGTGCTTTTCTGTTATTTTAAAATTTGATTCGTAAATTAACTTTGGAGGAACTAGTTTTGTGCAAAGACCACTTACAAAGAATTCATCATGAAAAATAGAGATATCATCAATGAATTTGTAGATGTATTATTTATGCGAATTTGATAAATATAGAACTTTCTAAAATTGAGTTTTAAAATTATAAACAAGCGTGCAACTAGATATCCATAGTTGAGTTTTTTTCAAAATGTGCCTTTTTAGAGTTTTATAAGACTTTCTTGAAAATATGTTTTTACACAGAGTAGATATTTTCCACATTATGAAAAAAGGTTATTTCCAATGAAATAATCTTTTATGAAGTTATTTACAATGAAGATAATTTGCTTCTAGTAAACATTCATGAATTTCAGATATATAAAAATATTTATACAAAAATAAGGAAAAAATTTAATCATAAAATTATTTAAAACTTAATTTTATTAAATTTAATTTTTGAAATAATAATTATATCCGATGATATAATATTTATTTATGAAATCTCTGTAATATTTTACTATTATAAATATGTTGGTTTTGTAACACCTCCTGTTATTTATTTCAATAGACATTATTTGAAAGTTCTATAATCCGTAAATAAAATTCAAAAAATAGAAGTACATAAACGAAAACAGTCAAATTTGTCAAAATATTTTATTTCAACGAATTTAAGAAAATGCAGCATTCCATCACCTTCTCAGTCTACTAACCTTTAAACACGTTTGAGATTTCTAACTTGGAAAAGGATAAATCTGATCTCTTAAACTCTTGTCCGAGTACGAATGTATTTAATTATATACACTGGTGGCCTGAATAGGTACCAGGGCTTGCTCACAATAAAAGATTATTCTGAACAAATAGATGCAAGTTCACACAAATCAACTACAAATACCCGTAGTTAATACTCTCAACACAAGCTTCCAACTTCTTACATTAAACTCTCTAACCTTATTATTATTTCACAAATACACACACACACATATATATATATATATATATGTGTGTGTGTGTGTGTGTGTGTGTGATGAAAATCATTTGTTTCATCATCACACACATATCACATGTTTCTTCTTCTTCAATTTCTAAAAAAACTTAAATTTTATCTTATACATCCCCTTCTATGCTTTATGCATGATATCTCTTAGTAGAGACCAAACATAATGCCCATGTCATCTTTTTTTCAGACTGGTTGACGTTTTCCAGAACTGTTTGAAGAACATTTTGTTTCAAGGAAAAATAAAACAATTTAATTTCTCACTGATGTCAAACTAATAAAGTTATTGACACAAAATCAATTGTATTGTCAGTCTCCCTTTCTTCAGTTGCGAATCGTTTCTATAATCTTATATTTTTGTAACAATCTATTTTTCTGTGTCACATATATATTAACCTTTGTAATTGATTGCAATATTCCGTTTCATTTCAACACCGCGTTATTTGAAAGTATTTTGAATATTTAATGCATGTGTATAAAACGTTGTTTTCTAAATTAATCTGTGATGTAACCAATAATAAAAAGAATTTAATGAGACTTTAAAAAGCTATAACAGAATTTCTATATTCGCTGGGTCATTAATAATCCTGGTATAGTTGTTATACGAGCCCTGCAAAGGGGGGTGGGGAATTATATATAATCAGTCTTTGATCTTTCCATTTCCTTCGGTTTCTTAACGCCCAACCCTTCCACTTTTTAAAAAAATAAGATTTCCTATTTTGATTCACGCGAATTAAAATATTTTCCAAACTCCTTTTTTATTGCTGACTTAAATTTTTAAAGTAACTCCCATTCTCTTCCCTGGTATAAAAGCTTCCATATGATAGAAAGCTATCACTTTCTATGTGAGTCACGTAACCACACGTGATATCTTCCATCGCGGTTTGGAAAAATTATTGCATAAACATATTCGAAATGATTAAAAAAAATCAAACATTCATTTTTCTCAACGATTGCTTTAATTCCCTGAATATAATCATAAATTCCTGTAATATAACATAGCCAAGGATGTGCCATATACATACAGACACATACATAGTTACATACTCACACACACATACACACACACACATATATATATATATATATATATATATATATATATACCGAGATCATGGTGAAGTAACAAGAATAATGCTTACGCTCATACCTGTCTTTCTTACTATTCCTCATGCAAAATATGATTGACTAAAACTCTATTTTTCATTTGACATGAACCAATTTAATAGGAAAAATATTATGAAATATAAAAGTTACACATATCAGTTAAAATATCTAAATGAGTATTTTTCAAGTAATCCATTTCCTTCCTGTATTTCATAAACATGAACGTATTTTTATTTTTTTTATTTTTCTTGTATAATTAAGTTTGCTACCAAAATCATTAGATATTCAAATCATTGGAAATTCCATGGAAATATTTATTTTGCCTAAATTAATATTGCAAATGCATTTCACAGTCCAATTAAGTTCATAAAAAGACGTTGGCTCATACTAAATGGAAACGTTCTTAATACATTACACACACAAAATTACTTTTAAGGTAATAAAATGATAAAAAAAGTACTCGTTATCACTGGAAGAATCTGCTACTCCTCAGCCTTAAAGGACAGTTTAAAAGATAAAATCCAATAAATTTTCATTTTGTAAAATTTAATAAACACGCAGGATTATATATTTGATTTTTGAGCTCTGTTGAAGAGTAGAGGTGATCTCGAGGGAGCTTTAATTAGTTGAAAGGAAATTTAACAAACGTAAATTTCTGATACGATGTAATATAAATGCTTTTAGAGAAGATACTATAATGAGTGATTAATGGACCCTTATAATAAGCGCTTTCGCAACGTGCTGCATAAATTAAAAGTAAGTAAAAATGCATGTTATAAAGATTTAAAAGTAAAGAAATTATTTAATATTTCTTTAATATCCCACTGGAAGTAATGCAAAAGTAGATGCTAGAAATATAAAATCAAATATTTGCTGATATTTGTATTCCTCTAGTTTTATTTTTTCATTTAAAATTAACTTTGAATTTAACATGATCAAATTAATGATCTTATTAAATAACATTGATTAAATACTTAGAAAAAGAAATTCAAACGAAGTGAGATGTCTTTGAAGAGAAGTTTACAATATTTTAATTTTTTAAATATTTTTTATTAAAAATAGGCAAAATTATTGACGGCATTTTCAACTGTTTCTTAGAAATAGCAAAAATTTTCTCAAGTACAACACAGTAAATTTATAACTAAATTTAATTTACAGATTTATTTATTTGTAATATAGCAAACATTTTTCTTTTAATAAACAAAATAATTGAGTTCATTTTTAAATATAAAAATAATATCAAACAGTTTCTCTTCTTCATTGTTATAAAGGTCCTGTATTTGCTTTCATTCCAGTTGTTTCTAAGATATTTTTCAACTCGAAAGAAAGAAAACAAGTCTTTCACGAAATAATGCATTTTGATTTTGGGGCAATTCTTGTTTCGTTGGCTAATACACTTAATATATCCACAGACAGTAAATAACAGTGCTTAATCAGTTAATGTCACTTACTTAAGATTTAAAATTACAATATATGTCCTATTCATCATCCAACACCTCAATTACTAGTAGATTAAACAATTACATTATATTGAGAATTGTTTATATTTTGGTTAAATTTCCATTATTTAACTGCTTGAAAAACTAACAAAACAATTCAGGTCATGCAAAGGCCATTAAATTTTTTCTCTAAATATATATTTAAAATAATAATCTATTATATTATTATCGCATGAGTTGTCATACTCTTCTAGATGGACGGTGGTGGGATAGTATGACTATTCATTAGTTCTGAAATATAAAAATATTTGTAAAAATATTTTCGCAAATATTTTATCTTGTTTCAAATTCAAAATCAAGTACAAAGTAATATCAATTTAATATTCATTTAGATTATATCGGGCAATTAAATTTCGTAAGATTAGAAATCATTTTCAATTCCATAAACAAAAAATACATGTTTAAAATCGTAAATAATTTATATATTAAATTACAGGAAATTCATTCATATATAAGATATACATTTGTTGTAATATTTGCAATGAAAAAACTCTTAATGGGATATTTGTTTCTACCTGATAGAACAAAGAAATTCAAATTTTGGCTCAAGATCTGACAATCACAGACTTAGATCAGGTTCCGTGTTTAATAAGTTTCTGTATTTATTTTTTAGGTTAGTAAATGTTGAAAATCCTTTATCACATAAAAAGTTTGGTTTGGTTTTATTAATGGTGCACTAGAAGAAACACGAGGGCTATTGGCAACGGACCTCGTAATTTTGAACTTCATCAAGGGACGAGTACGACACCTGAGCAGCCAACCCTCTCTGCTAACTTCCACACCTCAGCAACAAGAGGACTTTGGGCTGCGAAACAACATTTCTCACATAAAAATGTTGAGGTAAAATGGTAAAAAAATGTTGTGGGGATTTTTTACAAAACAAATTATTCCCTTGTACACTGAGACAGAAGTTAATTAAAGAGTGGTCTTTAAAACGAGTATCTAGAGAACCATCATAAGATAATTCAATGAATCTTTCTGCTTACAGAATCAATAGAGATATCTCTAAACTTACATTTCTTTGAAAGGTTTTCGTATCCAGTCGTTTGATAGGGTTATAGTCATCGAAAATTAATTAAAGGGCATTTCACATGTTCACAAATATCTCTTTAAAATTTTTCATCATCATTAATTGAGTTTTATGGTAAAAAAAATGCTCACAGAACCAGAAAATTTCTCCTCATTCATCAACAGACATCAGGATCTAAAAGTTGAATTTTTTAGTATGGTTTCAATTTTATTATGCCCACTGAATATATAGTGATATTTGATAACATATTTAATTCACATAATTTACAAAAGATGTCAGTTCAGTATGCAAACTTTGACAGCCAAAGAATGTCGATTATACAAGAAGGTAAATGAAAAACGCGATCAATAATAAATGATCACTTGAGATTTCACTTCAAACAAGCATATCAAAACTATGCCAGAGGAAAGGCACCTAATTTATTTGTGAAATAGTATAGATACGTCAAGGATTTAAATATCCTCATGAAGCACGTAGTTTAGACAACTGTTTATAGCACGCGACTCAATAACATTTACAATTTTTACAGTATCACCTAAAGTAGCCGATAATTCTGTAGGAATACGCTTTTATAGCAATGCTACTCTATGGAAACAGGAAAGAGTCCTATCAATTTTCTCGTTGATCTTCTTTACCATATAGAAGACACATTCTGTTTTTACAAGGAGATTGTAAGAACAGAATTAATTTCAATCATCTGAGTACATACCCACACAATACGATCAGTGCATTCCATTTTTTTTAAAATAACCATTGATTATAATGAAAATAGTTTACCCAGTTTTATAGTTTTTAAAGGTTTTCTAAACAGCATAACTTCTTAAATGTATTCGTAAAATGTATTTCATACAGACTATCAATATTGCAACATTTGCTACAAAGGTCGACTCACCAAGCTAAATCTCTAAGTAATTCAATTTTAATCTGTTCAAAAGTACACTCTCCACATCATTTGCTAAACTATTAATTGCACGCAACACTGTATTGTTTGATAAAAGAACAAAGTCAAGTTTCTTTGTTGCCTGCTTTTCCAAGCAAATAGTTTGCGATATCTTTTACATATAGTGCAATGGAATTTTCGGTCATTATATGTGACTGTCAAGATCACGCAATTCTTTACCTTACCCGAAATGATGCATCAAAAGCAATTTTACTATCTTATTATGAAAGTGATAGAGATGCAACACTTTCTATTACCTGCTAATTTGTTTTTAATATATTCGACGTATATATCCTTTTGTGCGTCGGATGTTTGTTTCAAGATGTCGAGGATGAAGGGATGGTTTCAAACTACTGTTGCCAAGAACTTCTATGCAGGTTACCTAAAGCAATTTCGGTGCTGACTCTCCACTAGTAAAATGAAACTCATTTGCAAATGTTTCCATCATATTTTCACCGTTTACTCTTCTTCTTATCATGTTCTTTAATTGTTTCTTTGACTTTAATTAGATGAGATGGTAACTCACTACAGCATTGAGTATCATCACTCTGCTGTGTTTCAAAATAAAGCACTGAAGTTGAAGACTTAAAATATAAACTGCTTGTCCAGCATTTTTTTAGACACGACTAAAGGACCCGTTTTTAACCATCGATCAAAAATAAATTTACTGTTTTTTGAAATTATTAAAAGTTATTTACACAACTTCAGTAAACAAAGCTTCCGATTCATACTACTAATCGTGAAATAAATATCACAAGGCTTACGAGAATCTGTATAATAGCCTGTTAACTTGCTTATCCAGTTGAGAAACATATCTACCTCCAGAAAATTGACCTTGTTTTCCGTTTTGCTATCCAATGGGCGTCGCTCGATGGACAGATGGTCAAGGTCGTGATAAATTGCTGTAAGAGATACCTAATCGCAACTCTTTTTATCAGCGGCTTACCCCACCTCGGTGTTTGTAGTTTGATGAGGTGGCTCTCAACATTTGTCTTTCTAAAGAACTATTTTATATCTTTTCATTTTTTTAAATAATTGGAGATTTATTTTTCATTATTTTTTATGTGTTAGCGGTTTAAAATTCCACTGTTTTAATTTTATTTTCGCGAACCTGTTTTACATAATTTAAGGGGCCCACGGTTGGGAATACAATTATTTAAATCATCCAATCGAATCGAGCTTTTAGGTTTCAAAAGCTTGTATTATATAAGTCTTTGCACCCCACCACACACCCAACATTATTTTGTTCAAGCCTCCCATTACGCTACTTTTCTTACGATGTTTGCTGAAATAATCCATTTTTCATAACCATATGATCCAATAAGGATTAGTTTTTATCCTGAGGAAGCCCGCAGGTGTATATGACAACTCGATTAAGCGAATGCATCTTAACTCATGAAATACGTATCTGGCATATTTGTTTCACCATTCCTCCTAATGAAGTAAATTATTTCGTTTTCAGTGATTTTTTTCACTTCCTTAATTAGCAGAATTTTTCAGTAGACGTAGTAAATTTGAATTTGATATTTACTGATATATCTCTAAATTATCCGTTTCTCGTTACTGTGGTTGATTATTGTGAGGTTCGATTAGTGAAAAAATATCAAATATTGGAAATTAAAAAAATTAAAAGAAAATAAACTAGTAAACCAGTTTTTAACGTTTCTCTGTGTAATATAAAACTAGATAAAAAATTAGAATTCTGAATTTTTTGGGATTGGATTAAATCTCCTTATCTCTTTCATCTGAAGCTAAGAGTTATATAATGTGTGAAACTTCTTACCATTCAGTCGAGCAGAAATTGAAATATCAAAATAATTTTAGTTAAAATTTGAAAAACCAGAACAAACCATAAGAATAAGGATATTTTTTTCTTATTTTGTTATCAGTTTCAGTAAAGTTGAAATAAATAGTCTTGTTGAAGAGAATGCAGAAAAGAGTTCATAGGTATTACAGTATAGGTTCCTACAGGTAAAAGTAATCTGTATTTTTTTAAGCTTTTTCTTACTTATTTTGTTAGTAACTCAGGAAAAGAAAAAAATCCAAACTGCTCTAAAGATAATTATTTCTTTTACGTTATAAAAAGCAGTTTGTTTCCATTAAACAATTTTTCTCCTTCAATTTTCCTCCAATCTCTTATTATAAAATTCTTTCCAAACAATAAAATTACAGAGTAGATTTTGAAGTGTGCTTATTCTGACTTATTTGAATAGTTTAACTCTTCTCTAGAATTATCCTTCAAAATGTAAAGTAAAAATCCCCTTTCAAGCAAGTAATTATGATACGGTAATAAAATAAATTCTGCTTAATTTAACAGTAAATGGAACGATAAATGTTTCGGAAAAAGTAGAAGTTAAAGAGTCTGAAACACAAATGGAAAATTTTAAAAGAAAAATAGTGTAGGGAAAAGGACATATATTTTTCAATGTTGATGCTGTAGTTTTTTCTTCAAATGAGTTTAAAGAGACTTAAACTCATTTGAAGAAAAAACTACTTAAACTAAATATCCTGTGCGGAATTGATTTTATATTTGTTCATCTCTGCAGGTAATAATAGAAACATTCAAAATAGTATGAAGTAACATGTATTGGACGTATGCATTTTACTGAATGTCATATTTTGTAGACATTTGTGTTGTCTCAGTGTCTAAGAAAATGTTTTATTATATTATTGTAACCATAATATGAATGTGATTACGATGTTAAAGATTACGAATATTTGCTTTTCTTTTAGTTCAAATGATTCGTAAAAATTATGTAAGACAAAAATTGTGTATTGGTATGCGACAAAATTAAAAACGCAAAACAACAAGGAGTACTTAAAAACGAAACTTTACAATTATTTAACAGGCTGCTTATATTATGAAATTTAACTTAGATGTAAATTTTTGTACATTACAGTTCATTGTTAAACGAAAACTGTTAGCGAAGATATTGTTATGAAAGAGTAAGAGTTTTGTTTTTCTTCCTGCCGAAAGGGTTTTATAGACGGAATTATGTTTAGCAGGTAAAGATCTAATTTACCAGTTAATAACGCCTAATATTTTGAGGGACCTTGGCAACTGATAAAGTCTCCAAATGTCACTGAATCATAGAATTTGGCAACGAAACTGGATGATCGGTAACAAAATCAAAAGTCATTATAAATATCTTTCGGACTATAAATAAAATTCGATTATATGAGCTTTGAATTCTTTGTGTTAACTATTTCCTCTTAAAAAGGGAGTCCATTGTAATTTATAAAAAGTTCAAGAAAAAAATATTTATTTTAATCCTTCTTAATTTCGGAACATTTGCGGTAACTGAAAACTGATCATACGCTAACCAATATTAATGAATAGTATAAATTCTTAAGTAATTAAATTTAAAATATGTTTTCTTTTGACATGGAAGAATTATTCATTTAACCAAAAAAAATATCATTTAATTGCTATCCTAATAAGGGGGAACTCGTTTTTAAATATTCATTAAAACGTTTTTCTCTCTGAAAAACTCATATTGCTCTGCAAAAAAATGTACCAGTAATATATAGCTTAAAATTATGCCAAATCATTTTCGTTTGCTTAAAGAAATCCTCGAAAAGATACGATTCTGTTCGGTAAACAGAAAACTAGTGGTTGGAATTTAATACAATTCCCTACTAAATTCGCTAGTCAAATCTTTGTTTTATGAAGAAAAAAAAGCGTTTGGATGGAAATGGGATTGTAGGAAGTTTTAAAAGTTTGCATAAAATTACCTTGATAGTTCCTAAATTTTTTAGGAGTACAAAATGATGCAAAGTAATATCTTGGTAGTACAGGTTTTAAAAGGAAAACAGTTTAGAAAAAGGAGTACAAAACTACCTAAAGGTGTATGGTTGGTTACTTTAGGTATTGTTAATTCGCAACAATGAGTGGGCATTCGACAATACTTCGTTATTAAAATGTATGAAAAATTACTCGTCTTATTTTTGTATTTCTGATTTTCTCATTTCCCGCCCCTGAAAACTGTAATTGTAAGAGTGATACTCCCCAAAACTGAATGGCCCTATGCGTTTGCACCGCTCGTTCCTGCCCAAGGCCGAATATGCCCTATTAATTGAAAATGTTGTATTCTTTTCAAGATTATGGCATTGCGGATTGCATTTTCCATCTATTTTGGATGTAAGTTTTATATCTTCTACTCTAAAATCTGACAAGAGTGTACACTTCTGCAAAGAAGTCTGAATTTAAAATTAGAACATTTTTAACGTTTAAACATTCTCTCTCGTCATAAAAACAAATATATTACATTCGTGAAATCAATTTATGATTTTTTCCTATTTTTCAAAACTTAAGTTGAAATGTATAATTCTTCTTTGATTAATATAGTTAACACAATGCCACTTAAGTTATTACTAGCATATTCATTACATATTATATTACATAACATATTCATATTCTAAAATGTTTTATGTTATTACTTTTCTGGGTTTTGAAAATTTAATTCTTGTTAGTTTGCAGCTGACGTAGAACATCACATTGATGTTTAGAATATATAATAACAAACCATTAATATGGTTTATATAATCCAGGGGAAGTTCAGCATCATACATTAATTGTTTATGTATTTCTGATAAGCTAAATCCATTTATACAGAAACAGAATTTCTAATTCCGGAATTTCGCACAATATTAAGACTAACATAAGTCTTTATTATCTACACAAGAAATAATGGTGTGGGCAAATGAGAAGTGTTCCTTTCAATGTTCGATATTGTTCTTAATGTATCCCCATTAAGTTGTATGTTCCTACATTATTACGATGAAATGCATTGACCACAAATGCTATGCTTATTGTGAAATCCTCTATCATTAACTTTATTCCTAGAATAATTCGACTTTTATCTCTCTTTTCTTATATTTCTCTTTTGAACTTTGCCTACCAAAAATTCGTACCTTTGAAAATAGTTAATTGATGAGTCATAATACATTGTACAATTATAAGTGACTACACAGTTATAATTATTAATACAAATATTGGTTGTAGTATACATGCGTAAAGGTGCAATAATAATAATAAATTTTCTAAATTCATTACCTGAATATTATTAATTTTCTGCTTGAAATTTTTCATTGTCCACGCACGTACAGCATTACTGAATAAGAGTACTCTCATTAATCTTTATTTGTTCATAAGTCATATATTATTTCAAATGTATATTTTAATTACTCATTATATACGAAAAGCAAATATTATATTATGCATTTAAATGCAAGATATTGTTAAAATAATTGTTTTCAAATGAGTTGAGATGTAAAGGAATTCAATAATTGTTGGAATGATTCCTTCAAGGTTCCAATTCTAATATTATTCATTTTCTATGTGTTAAGAAAAGAGAAACGTATTACGAATACTTTTATATTAGTTAATATATATATAAGCTTATAGACTTAATTTAAAATGAATAAAATAAATAATATATATATATATATATATATATATATATATATATATATATTTGAATTTTATATGCGTATTATTGTTTGTTTTATACTTTGGAACTTATCTAAAGTTTTTTGAACCAGAATTTAAATTGCGATTTTTCTGAAAGAAACATATTTTAACCATGTTATTGAATAATCAGATTAAATACAAACTTTTTGTGTCTAATCATTCAAGTGCTATTAGTAATTATTTTAAGAATATATTCATACTGTTACGAAATCATATATAGCAGCTGTAGACTAAAGCAATGCATCTTAGCTAAAAATTCCTTACTTTTTTCTTGCAACGTGATTTTTGAAATCATTGAAACACTAAGAATTTTACAACCAAATATAATTCTGTTTGAAAATAAAGTTAATTTAAAATGTTATTACATTATTATCTTTTCAAGAATTAAAAAAAAAAAAACTGATTTTTTATTCTTCATGTTAATAGTGACTTTGAGAAAACTATGACTTCATTTAATTATGAATCCCTAGAATTATTAAATGATACTTTGTTGTGCAAAGTATTATTTTGTCAATTTACTGAAACTCTTCATTCTTATTTAATAAAATAGAATTTCACAGAAATTAATCATAATTGTGTCCTAGATTATGTATTAAATTGAATTAATAACAATAAAAGAATATTTTCATCAATACTTATTAAAAATAATATATATTAACTTCTATATTGCATCACTTTATTCATCTTTTAGAATAGCCAAAAATAAATATGATACTCCAGAAAAAATCTTTCCATGCCATTTTACAACAGAATAAAATAACAATGTAATTGTACTCATTTCCAACAAATATCGTCTTACTCATACAAAAATAATTAAATGTATAAAAATAAATTTTGAAACTTATTAAACTTGCATTTTTGTTTCTAAATTCTCTATAAGAAAAATAAACACAAATATAATTTTCACAATAAGTTTTCTTGATAAGTTAATTTATCCACGTCATCCTCTTAAAATTCAGACATAATTTGAAGCAATAACTTTAATAACAAGTAATTCAAGTTTAATGTTGATTATATAAATACAAATATTGATCATTCTAATTCACATTAGGAAACCATTGTGATCATAATATGTGTAAACGTATTCTGGCCTGGCATTTATTCAGGAATGCATGCAATCTCTATTAGACAGAAATCCTAGTGTTTATGACGTAACAGTTCAATAATATTCTGACAGATTATGTTTACTAACGTCTCAGTGATAGATTGAATCGATGGTGATGTTAAGTAACTAGGACCATTCATTATTTATAAGAAATATTAAGGTATATCATATTTATCAGATATGTAGCTTTGCCTTTTTATGAGAGCTTTCTTCCATGCAACTGTATCAGAAGAGTGTAATTTCTTAATAGTAATCGAACATTAATAATTAAGCGCACCTCCTCCTTGGAATGGAATTAAAGTAATTTTTCATCAGATAGATAATGATTAATAAAAAAAATTGAATATATATGTATTCTAATAGATGAAATTTACAGATTTTTTTTTTATTTAATAATTGAGTTAATACTGAAAAGATTAGAATATTTCTTTAATATTTGTCGATTAAAATAATGTTTTCTTCGATTAGTGTGGTTTATGCATATTTCAAACCACTGAAAATTAAAACCCTGCTTTACAAATTTTCATTTCTGATTTCATCTCTCAAAATACAGGGAAAAGGTAAGAAATTACATTTTTTGAAGAAAATGTTTACATACGAAAGATTAATTAAACGTTTTATTATTTTAAAATAAAAAAGGAATTTCAAATGTGTATAAACTTACAAATAAACTCCCTTTAAATGATTTAAATAAATAAAAAGAAATGAATCACTCCTGTAAAATGTGTATCTTATACATTGTTAGCATTCATTAGCAAACCGCATTTTTTAAGAAAATTCACAGAGCAAACATGGGAGTCCGCTTAATCTTCTTACAAAATACATTCAAAACAATCTAAGTCTGCTTCCTCACTTAATAAAACTCTGAAGGTATTTTGCAAGAAATTCCCTAAGCATCAACAAATTATAACGCTCCACACAACTACTTTTATTGCCTTAACGTACATTATTTAGTTTATTCTGAGTTAGATTAGGACAGGAACCATTTTAAATGGGAGATTTGAAAAATAGACAGTACGCTTTGAAAATTCTCTGTAACGTTTATCTTATTATCAAGACAACGATCCTTTTCCTAAGCACTTAATATCATTAAAAAAACTGTTTCGAAAGTTTCTTTTTTTTTTCGTATGTCTTTAGTAAAATAACATTTATTCTCTAAAAAAGTCTTAAAATTCACAAATTCATATTTTTCATATTCATATGTAACTAAACATAGAAACATTTATAAAATTTATTTTATAACATTTTTCTTTTTATACTATATATATATATATACTTGTGTGCAAAACTTAAGCAACAATGTAACTTTTAATCAGATAACCATGTAATCGCAGAAAAGAGGTTATTGTGATCAGTACAATGAACACACTATTCAGTAGAAAGGTGATGCATATGCAAATGTCAGGAACAAAACGTCATAGGTGATGTGAGTGTATGCAGAACGCTAGCTGTTAGCGCCTGCTGCTCAGGACTACAAAAAAAGGAAAAATGGTTGCACATTAAAAAACTTTCACTGCAAATGCAATGAATTCTTTCGTGAAATATAGAAATCACCAGTACGACTTAACACATAGAAGCATAATCGGAAACCTGGAGAAGGGGCGTAGTTTGACCAGTGTAGCTGAAGAAATCGGACTCAACAAAAGTGTTCTATCGCGCACTTGGAAAGCCTTCCAAACCATAGGTACACTTGTTGGAAAGATTAGTGATGGTGGTTCTAGGAACACAACTACAGAGGAAGACCGATATATTGTCGTGAATTCAAAAATAGCCAATTATCAATCAGCAAGCGCCATTTCTCAGCAACTGTGTACAGTAACAGGGCAACAAGTGTAGTGTCTTACTCTGTCCAGACGCCTTCACAAAGGTGTCCATTTAGCACATCTCTCTAAATGATGCATCTTTTTGAAAGTTGGCCATCTGCGGCAACGTTTAAAGTGGTGTAAGGAGAACAAAACTAGACATCTCCACAATGGAGTCGTGTCCTCTTTACGGATGAGAGTAGTTTAAGTATCACAAGCGATTATCAATGCCAATTGATTTGGAGAGAGGTCGGGACACGGTTTCATCCCAGTAACATCACAGAAAGATACCGTTACAGTGGTCCTGGAGTTGTCGTCTGAGGAGGCATTATGTCTAAAGGGAGGACTGAACTCCACGTTTTCGAAAGAGGTTCTGTAACCTGATATCGCTGTTGTAAAGAGGTAATCCTTCCCCATTTGCGTCTGTTCCTAGGTGCTTTTGGACCAAACTTCGTTTTTATGAATGATAATGCACGGTAATGTTCAATAGCTGCTATAAAGTGGATATCATTAGAATGAATTATTCAACGCTCTCCCCTGACTTAAATCCCATAGAACCTGTGTCGAAAGTTTGAGGGAGTCGCTTTGCGGCACGATTACATCCTCCGGGGAACTCAACTACTGAAACATATGTGATTGAGCAATGGGCAATCTTCAAGAATTGTTGGACAACCTGGTGCTGAGTATGATGTGACTGTGCGAGGCAGCCATTGCACTAAGTGGAGGGCATAACCCATACTAAGGAACACGTGCTTGTTTTTCTTCATCTTGTACAGACAATCACATGTAAATATACTATGAGTTCAATAAAGTCTTTTTTTGTTTCATTAAATACTGTATGCATTGTATTTACTTTTGCTCACCTTTCTTTCGTGATCGTTAAGTATAAAAGGCTGTCCCTCTTTTCTGAATTTTATGTCTCTCAGATGACTTCTCGTGGATATAGTGCAAGCAAAATACACGTATTGCTTAAGTTTTGTGAACTAGTGCGTATTGTACTAATGCACATTTGCCTTAAATCTTAAATAGCCAATATATTACATTTTTTTTCTTATCAATATTTTCAGAATCATACAATTTATATTACAGAAAAAAATATGAAAGCATTAATTTTTATGTTTTTTATGACGCTTCAGAATGGCGTGAGCATTCCCAACCCTTAGAAAGTCAACAAAAATTCGTGTTTCATTTGTACGACTGAAACACAATCCGGAAATTGTCTAATTTGTGTCTTTTTCTATTATTATTTCTTCAAGTGACTGATTTCTTACCGAAATCTACAAGAATTAAGTTTGTAAGTTACAGCACGAAAAGAGCTCATTTTCTAAGCAAAAAATTTGATTTGCTCCTTTTTTTTCTTTTCTCAAGTAGTTTTTAGTAAGTTTTTACTTGTTTTTAATTTAGTTTAAATTTGCATTAGATGATTATTTTAAATTTCATTTTTTTATAAATTATATTAGATATCAGTAAACTTCAGTGTCTCATGAACTTGCTCTAGTGGCGTAGGTAATTATGATTAAGTAAATACTTTACAATTTATTTCTTTTATTTCATATTTGTAATATATAGATAGTTTTATACAAATAAATTATTAATGCTTGTTAAAATTATTTGCAATGCATAGCATTATTTTTCTTTTGGTGCTAGTTGGGAGCTGAACGTTAATTTACAATTTTTGGTAATATCCATAGACACATTAGTTCTCGGGAATGATTTTCATATCTTCCTATTCCTTTCTTCTAAAAAATATCTAATTTTTCGTTCCTTTACAGAGTTGTGCGACAAAATTTTTTCTCTTGATTCCCTGTAACTGAAGGGATAATTTCTGCTATTGGCTCCTGGACGTCCCGACTGCTACTGAAACAACACCTGCTATGATGAGAGATTTTCGGCTTGTGAATTTTGAATTCTGAAGAGTTCTAGGTTTTGTAATATGAAGTCTTTATCTTACTTCCAAAACTTATGTAATACAAATATGTCGTCTCGCTTTTTTCAAATAATACAGTTGTATTTCAAACTTGTTTGTTTTCAGAATGTGAAACACACCAAAGAGGAAGGCTTCATCATTCGGTACCTTAAGTGAAGTCATCACAAACTATAAGTAATAAATAATTTTGATGAATTGGTATTAACGGCTCTTTCCTTATATTAATTTTCTCTATTTTACAAATAATATATCAGTTAATTACTATGTGATAAATGGCAGAGCACGGATTAACGCGTTAATACCTTATTTTCTCGGTTTTAACGTTCTTTTACCATTTCAGCATTTTATATTTTACATCCAACTAAAATTACGATTCAATTGGAACAAATTTGAAACTTTTCCGTTGCCTGAGGTACAAAGACTGGCATTTGCTCTCGTTCTTTTTTACCTTTTCTTAATGCTACTGATCCGCACTTGATCACTCTGCTTCATCTCCACAAACATGAGCGTTTGTGTTGATTCCATTTAGATCTCCGAATGTTAAATGTATGCATACATATATTTCACATCATGAACGAACTCACCATATCAATCATAAATGCATGTATCAATGTCTAAAAAAAATTATTGAAGAAGTTAATAAAAAAATTAAAGTAAAATTCATATAACTTATATAAAATTATTATAAATAATGAAACATACTAAAATTAAAACTTAAAATTTAAAAAAATCCCTTAAATGATTGAAAAAATAAAAGAGAAAGACCAGTGTAAGGAAAATAGAACTTCAGAATAATGGAAACAATGTGATAAATCATGTTCCACACTTTGGAAGGAAATAATGTGTGTTTATAACATTATTACTGATCAAACTGTCATATTTCAGTGAATTACATTATAATAAAATATGGCAACAAACAAAAAATCTGCAAAATTTAGAAAATCAAAAAATAGAAGAAAGTAAATATAGTTCCAATTTTACTCAAATTCAAATAAAAAGCAAAAAAAGCAAAAATATGCATAAATAAAAACCAAAAAATTTACAAAACCAAAAAGGAAATCTAAAAAATATATTACTTAAACAAGAAAATAAAAATATTTTAAGTTAAATAAAAATATTTTACATAATTAATTTAATTTTAATATTTTATATAATTAAGTTAATTTTAATATTTTATGTAATTAGTTATTTTTATAAAAATATTTTATATAATTAGTTACTTTTATTACTTTTATAAAAATATTTTACATAATTAGTTATTTTTATAAAAATATTTTATATAATTAGTTATTTTTATAAAAATATTTTATATAATTAGTTATTTTTATAAAAATATTTTATATAACTATTAAGTTAAATAAAAATATTTTATATAACTATTAAGTTAAATAAAAATATTTTAT
>BMAW01079550.1:302980-369929 GCA_019974015.1 Nephila pilipes | reverse complement strand
ATAAAAATATTTTATATAACTATTAAGTTAAATAAAAATATTTTATATAACTATTAAGTTAAATAAAAATATTTTATCTAAGCTAAAATAAGCACTAAAAACAAAATTTAAAAATTACCGAAGACACACCATATATATAGAGTAGAAACTCTTAAACAAAATTACCATCAGCTGAAATTAATGTTTATATAACCATATAAACCACACCAAAACAAAATGCAAATACATAACAAATTAACCTTTACTTAATTAAATTTCTCCTGTATGGTATTTGATCATTATGTACATAATGTAGTATATCGGAGCTAATAATGTTGATTAGTTTGGCACCAGGGAGCCTTTAATTGAATTAGCAATCACCAAGTAAAGCCTTAATTCTTATCCAGGTGATAAAGTTTTAATTATTACAAAAAAAAATCTAGATAGAAATTTAATTTGTATTTATCATTCTTAAGATTTTGCAACATAGTCTCTATATAGGAATTATACATTTTATTCAGTGCCAGTTGAGATTTCGAAGGACAACGTTACAGAATTCAGGAGAATGAACTCTAGATTCTCCATGTGTATGTGTGTTGCTGGTTACTTTAATCTACGATTTCCGGAAACCTTGCAATTAAACATTACTAACTATAACTTACAGCATTATGTTACAATGATTCAATAATAAGCAAATTAAATTTTATCAGGACATATCTCGTTTATTTCTCAATAATAATTAACAATAACTACACGTATGTGTGTATATTTACGTAATATAAAACATGTAAATTTTCATTGTAATGACTAGAAAATACTATAATCAATTATAAAATCAAATTAGTTTGTAAACATGGAGCAGAATAATAGAGAAATTATTATTAGATGCATAGAAAACACATATTCACAATAAGTAAATAAGTATCATAACTTTTATATTCTTTGTAGAAGTATATGGATAATAACATATATAAAGCTCTTCCCTTTAATTTCCATTCCTAGAAATTCGAATACCAAAAAATTTTCAAAAAATATGTTATTAAATATAGAAGATAGAATATGTAAAGTGAAGGCATACTTACACTTTGAAAAACTTGTCATGTGTTTTCGACCCTTAACATTGAAATTCCATTTTTCACATAAAAGTAACATATCTAGTACATACCTCTTAATATTCCTTCATAAGAAAACAGATAATAAACACCAAAAAAGAAGAAAAAAATCAAATAAAAAATAAAAACTTCATATTTTAAATCAAAATGTATTTTTACTGGAAAATATCTAAGAAATGCTTACTGTTCAAAATTACAAATGGATAATTTTCTTAAAAATTTTACATAAATTAAATCACTAAAAAGTTGTATTTAAATTTTATTACTCTTTGTTTTTCAACAATTTTAAAATAGAATGTAAATATATTGTGATTGATATATAAACTTAAACTAAAATTATGTAAACACTAAGTAAAATACGTACATATATATTTCATAATTTATGTAATTGTCATATATTAAACTATATTTTGTTTAGTAAATAAGGGAATTAAGCAGAATACGATCATGCATAAATTTAACAAAAACGCCTCTTAATTTGAAGCTGACTTTAAAATAAAAAAAAAAACCTTTAAAATATATGTATGTTTTTAATACGTCAAAGCGTTTCATGAAATTTCAAATATACACCTAAACTTTGTTTATTTAAATACCCACAGCTCAAAAAACCGAAAAATAAATCAAATCCCAAATAAATTGTTAACTAAATATTTCATTTTATTAAATCAAATTGTTAATAAAGGCTAGAGTGGTATAGTAATTTTCCCATCATTTAAATTTATGTCATTTTAACATGATACAATAATTTAAATTCTCTTATTTTGTTAGTCAAAGTGTATAATTTACGGGAATAGTCAAAGAGATTATAAAGAAAAATAAAACATGCCGAACAATAAATTTTAAATAAAATAACACGGATTTTTACTGAAAAAATATCCCACCTACCAGATTGTCAAAAACAATGATAATTAATAATAAATTTATAATATTACATTTCATTCAAATTTATTCAATAAATGTTTCAATTCTAAAGTTTTCTAGAAGTTGAAATTCATATCAAATGTATTTTAACTATTCTAAAAATCATAATTATCGTGTGTGAAAAAAGGGTTTTAAAAATAATAGAGATAACAAATGACATAAAAAAATGTGAGTATAACCCTCTTATGCAACCTGAACAAAATAGCTTTTAGTTGGAAGTTTCGCAGCAACGACAACATTTTAACCACAAAAGCAAACTACAACGAAATAATTTCCTTCAAAAACCATAAAAGTTAAGAAATAGCTCTAAAGAAGTCTCTATGCAACTCAACTCTGACCTTCGGAATGATTCCATTTCCTTTCCGAAACTGAACCATAAAAGGTTTTCTCTGTCATTTACACAGCAGTAGAATTGACAACCAAGTTACGCATTTTCCAGAGTTTTGCCATTTTATACCAGTATATATTTCGACCAAGTCATAGTATCTATTCAACTCAATATTATCTTCCCCCTTACTTAGTGGTCTGTGCTTTTTTATTAGTCAAGTTCATGATAGGGGATTTTGTTAAATTTAAAATTAACATTTAATATGCTTTGAAAGATAATTACATACATAATAATGAAATATTGTTATTTAAAGATATAAAATAACTTTTAGGAGAATCAATGAAAAATTTGCTAATCTACTTTAATAGCTTGTAATACACTCATGCTATAACGTTCTGTTTGCAAATTCTCAATAAAATTTTAAAAATTTATATCTTATCTAATTATCCATTTAAATATTTGGCATATATTTCATAATTTATACATATACCATTAATTAGAAAATGAATTGATATTTAAAATTCTATTATTTATATTAAAACAGGAATGAACTTTTTTTTTTGTAAAATAATACATATGTTTGACTTAGTTATATTGCAAACAAAACTCTAGTAACGTAGATTTTAATTGAATAAAATTTGATTCAGTTTTGTCTAAAACATTCATCATTAATTGGTAAAATTGGGTTACATTGTTTCAAAAATACTTAATCAGTGAAAACACTGAAGATTTTGAAGTTTTAAGTGCTTTCACATCTCTTTCAACTTCTCTACAATAAGAATTATTTTCTTCGTATAATTTAAAGTTATTAAGCAATTAAAGCTTTGAATTCATTGCTTCCACGATTAAAATGTAAAAATAATAGATTACATTACTTTGTTTTATTTATAATTTATCATATACTGTTTAGGATGATAGGCAAATAGTGATTTGAAATAGTATCAGGAGGATCAGTAATCATAATAAATACACGTAATGATATAAAACCCATTATAATACACTCATCTTCAAAATAAATTGAACCTAAAAGGAAGAAAAGTACGTAAATACAAACTAAAAAGTACTTTGTCTTTGTCAGATACACTAATGATAAAAGGGAAACCATATCGGTGCCAAAGATTTCAGTAATCTCGTGACTAACCACTCCGCTAAGGACTCTCCCAAAACGTGTAATTATGATTTTAACTAGTGCGTTTGTTTTATTTTATCACTTAGTCGGACGACTTTGAGAAGTTCGCATCGTAAGACTGCATGAAGGTTGAAGGTCATTTCTGTTGATTATGCCTCGTATTTGTTGTGTAAATGTTATAATTTATCGCTGTTGATGAATTTCAGTACAAGATAATTATCACTCACAACGAGAAGTCACATGGAGAGCTACTCAAGTAGAGAATATCAAAGAATTCTGTTGAAATCACAAATCATATCAAATACCACTAATACGGATATTATGCTAACAGTAATGTCATCTGTGTATCAACCTACAAATGATAATACCATTAGCATATGACTGCATGCTTCGGGATTAACCCTCTAAACGTTATGGACGTAAGATACTGTCCTGTTTGAGATAATTTAAAAACGTTCAAAACGTAAAATTCCTTATGAACGTGAACTCGACGAAAGCGGTAAAGACGTATATTTTGGCCTTCACAGAATTACTTCAAATTCGTTTGAGACATATTTTTTCCGAATTGCTTTACCTTCTTTAGACTTAAGGTCTTGGTAGATAATTGGGGAGTGTTGCTGACTCATAATGAAAGTGGACATGAAATTTTATGGCTCATTAGGGAACCTCACTCTTCCCCTGTAGAGGTATTAGTTCAAGAGGATGGGAGAGGAGAGGGGTTGTGTAAGAATTTGTGCAATCCCCGTTCATAATTGTACTTGGCATCAGTGTCTGTAGGTCAGATTGGCATGATATTCTATTTTTTGCGTTTGAAGTAGAAATTTCATGATATATGAATCAAGTGAATAAAATAGATTTGGAGAATAAAAGATTTTATATTTACTTCTGATTATTATTAATTTGAAGTCTTAACAAACTATGTTTAGGATGGAGAATTTGCTATTTTATACATTTGGATAAGTACTTTGTCTGTGTCACTTTGCAAGGTTGACACAACTTTTTTTTCTTCACATTGAAATTATCAAACGTAATTAAGTTTCTTAAAAATATATTCAAATCACTAAAAATATCACTAAATAAATATATGTTTAATTTCAAAGAATATATAAAAACAATGAGTATATTTTATCGTTTCATTATCTTATTTTAACCAATAATTTCAGCTTTTAAATAATGATTATTTCATTATAAGTTGTAAGAAAATAAACGCATTAAAATTAGAAATTTTTTAAACATTCCAACTATAACAGATGAACAATAATCATTTATATATATATACATTACCTGGAAAATTTATTCTTATGATTGATAAAAATAAAAACTGAAAAAAAAAACCTTTCTTTAATCCATTATTTTTTTCATAATTTCAAAGCCAGGTGTTCAGGACAACTTACATATTATATTTAGCTTCTTTTTGTTAAGAAACCGAAATATATCTGAATTTTAAACAGCTGAACATCGGCTTCCTTCACAGAGAAATTAAATGAGCGTTTCTCTTTAAGTTTATATTATTAAACTTGAATCTTTGAATTAGTAATTAAAAGCTCGTGTGCAACTTTATATTTGTTTATTTGCTTAAATATCAACTGCCAAATTCTCCAGAATTTTTGGTTACTAATTATTCGAAGATTGAAGTTTAAATTATTTTCTGTTAGAGAACAATTGAAGTACAGGTAATTAAAATTCTGGCATGTTTCGTAATCTCAACTAAAACTTGAAAGAATTTTATAAAAGCTGCCTTGAAGATCTTCATTTGAATTCACAAAAAAATATTCATGTTTCGCGCATATTCTTTAAAAAACTTTTTTCCATAAATTCTTACAATTCTATAAATATTTAAAATTATAAGATCAAATTTTAATGTTGTACATCCCTTGCAAATGTTCATATATTCATTAAGTTTTGTACAATTCAGTTGAAAACCCTGAATGTTATCAGCAAGACATGCTGAAAAAATTTGATGAATATTATAATTTTTTTTCCATGAAAGCAAAGCCAAGATGTTAAAACATCAATATGCAAAAAAAAAAAAATGTGAGCATTTCAATACCAGTCATTGAAATGTTTATAATAACATTCAGTTCCAAATTTGTTTGTTATATTATGCATGATGTAATAATTTGATGCAATCAGAGAATTTGAAAAATAAGTATAAATGATATTGCTGGTAACGTTAAGAATTTTAAATTTTTAAATTCAAACTTCTTTACTATTAATTAAGCACATTTTGCTATAATATGATATGTTTCAGCCCTATTATTTAAATTTGAAATAACATAACATTTGAATGTTACGAATACATTTTTTCAAAACGATACACATTATTAGGGTTCTAAACCTTAGATTAACCCTCTAAGCGTTATGCTCGGGGTTTCCCGTCCTGTTCGAGATACTTCAAAAGCGTTTAAACCATGTTATTCTACTGGGCTGTAAAGACAAGTGGTAAAGGCCTTCGCAGGATTACTTTAAGATTATTTGAGACGTATTTTTCGAAATTCCTTTCCCCCTTTTGAAAAATTTACATCTTGATAGATAAGAACAATTGCATCTTGATAAGAACAATTTACATTTTGATAGAATCGAAACAATATATATGTTTAAATTCAAAGAATGCATGAAAACAACGAATACATATTAAATTGTTTCACTTGTGTTAATTAATCACGCCTTTCAGTTTTTAAAATAATAATTATTTCATTATAAGGTGTCAAAAATTATTAATTTTTTTTTAAGAAAATTGAATGCATCCAAAATCAGAAAAGCTTTAAGCTTTTCAATTATTACAAATGAATAATTTTTGAACTTCTGTATAACATTGCAAAGACAAATTTCTTATGAACTGACAAAATAACGACCACATAAGTTATAAAATCGATTTGTATTTTTCTTAATTTCAAAGCCAGGTATTCAGGACAGCTTACACACGATGCCCAAATTTGTAATGTTAAGTTCTTAAATACATCCGAATTTTAAATGGCTGAACTACAATATCCTTCAAGAAGAAGATGAATGAGGATTTTCCCTCAAATTTCATATTTTTCATACTTCATTTTTCGAATACTTAGTAACATATTTATATTTGTATGTATGCGTATGTATCAATTCTATATTTGTACAGATACTTTTGATAACTAATTCTTCGAAGATTCAAAATTTTAAAAAAAAAATCAATTTGTGTAATAACTCTCATAATTTATTTTCTATTAGCGAATAACTGAAGAATGGGTAATTAAAATCTGGAAATTTTCCTTAATCTCAACTAAAACTAGGAAGAATTTTATATAAGCTGCAATGAAGATCTTCATTTGAATTCACGAAAAAAAATACTCATGTTTCGAGCTTATTCATTAAAAAAGTATTTATCAAAATACTTACAATTCAGTAAGATATGCTGAAAGATTTGGTGAATACAAGTAAATTTTTACGTAGAAGCAAAGCAGAAATGCTGAGACTTCGGTATGCACGAAAATATGAGCGTATCTATAAAAGGTTTTGAAATATTTGTTATAAAAATCAGTTCAAACTTTGTTCGTTATATTATACCTAATATTAAATAAAGCTTCAATATAATAAAGTAAAATTTGATGCATTCAGAGTTTGTTAAAAATAAATGTAAATAATTTTATAAATTTAAATTCACAATTTTCTGTATCATCAATTGAGAGCATTTTGCAATTATATGACATGCATCAGTCATATTATTTAAATTTGGAAAAATACCCAACACTTACGGAAACATTATTTCAAAACTATACATCAAAACCTATGTTCTGTTTTTCCTCACATAGGCAACATTTTTCTATACAATTAATCAAAAATTAATTATGATACAATTTCAAATTTGTTTTGCATGTATAATGATTTGTTTTGTTTGAAGTAAATTTCTTTTGTTTCAAGTGAACAAATATTTTTCAACATTTAAGACGATAATTATTTCAAGGATTATTTTTTATTATTTATTAGTTTGTAGCTTTACTGAGATTCATTGGATAAGTGAACAATTTTGAAATTGACGCCTGAGCCCCAAACGACGGAACGGCCCTTCACTCAAGATTCGAGTAAGGCCACTCAACTACTGTCAAGGAGTAAATTTCTTCAAAGAGACCAAGACAGCGCCTTTTGTAATAAAAATGTCTTCTCTATGGAGATGTTGCAGACCATCCGCGTCTTTAAAGGTTGAAAGAACAGAAGCATCTCTCTTTTTCGAAGAAGTTCTAAAAGGATTGAGAAATCTTTTCACGATCGATAGCTGTGCTTAAGTAGACTGCTTTAGGAATAGCTTTACACAAAAAACTAAGACGCTTGGATAGTTAATTGTATGGAGATAATTCCGCAGATTAACCCTTGACACTAAAATAACGCCAGCATATATTTCAATGGTGTCACGAAAGATCAATATGGAGCTATGTGGAATGACAGTGAATCCTTTTTTCTCGGTGAGGATAATAACCGTACCCACGCGTAGAGACAAAGTAGTTAGCGTTATTATGGACGATTTGTTTCCTCTAGTTACTCATCCAGACTGAAAAATGTAATGGAATAGGATGTGATATCATATGATGCCCTTTTACCTTTAATCTTCATCAGAGCCACTTTGACGGCCCAAAAATACATTAGTGAAGCAATACAATGCGTTGTCATTTCTTTTGTCAACGCCCATCCCAGTCCTCTACTTTAACAGAACAACGCTCATGGTTATACCATTGCATTTTAAGAGCTAGCCTCTTAACCTCTTATCCATATACACCATTCCGTTCTATTTAAGAAACCACCGCTTTTACAAAATTTTCAAGAACTACAATCAAAGTTTAATCTGTATAGGATGATGTAAGATACCTTTAAAAGCATTTGTGAATCCATGCTATGATGAGCGCAGGGATTCATTAGATTTAAAGACAGTCCAACATCTTAACACGTGTTGTAACGATTTTGCATTTCAACTAATATTTGCTACACATTTAATCAATTTTTAATCATTTCTTGCTGTTGATGAACACTAGCTTAATTTCAAATATATTTTCAATATTAGTATTCCTTTTAGGTGAATTCTTTTTATGACGATGAGTGTATGACGATTAGAGTAAATATATATATATATATATATATATACATAACATATATATGCATATAATATTATATACATATTTATTTATAAATAAATAAAACATGTATAACATCCAAAACTTTAAGAAAACCTAGCAACAACCTTTTGCACATTGCATTTCTTAAAGATATTCATTAATTTAACGTTGTCAAAAAAAAATCATATTTTTATGCACATTTCTTGCAACTAAATACTTACAAAATTCATAATTGCTGTAATCTCCATCGCAGCTTAAATTAAAACAATTATTTAAAATCTCTTCCAATCATGATCCTATAATTTAATAGTAAGGATTTTAGGTAAATGTAAGAAATTCAAATAAAAAATGTTACTTTCAACCAAAATGATCAATTTTGAAAAGACCCAATACAAAACTGATAGAATTGTATCAAAAGTTACAGATCTTCATGTATCAAAATAATTTCTAATGTTCATCAATATAGGAAACAAATATCAGATATCACTACAAATACACTTTTGAAAACTAAAAGTTAAGCCTGAAAAAAATACCATGAAACATCTCATTTCTTTTGTAAGCATAAATTATCTATCATCACAGTAATCATAAGCAAATGAAATGAAATACAAACAAAAGCATATGTGATAAAATATTTACGATCTTACAATACCATATTATTGCAAAACTAAGCATAGGCTAATAAAGAACTATTAGCTTAATTGTCAATCACTAAATATAAAAACATAGTACCCATTCATAAAGTAAAGTAATAATTTAGAAGTAGAGTCAGTTACTAAATCCAGTATTATAAATATTATGTATATAATAAATTATATGACAAAATTTGCGAATTTGTAGTAAAATCAATGCGTTAAAATGTTAAAAATTGAAAAACAAAATGTTATAGATGTATATATATATATATATATAATTTAAAAAAACATTAATAAATATATTTAAATTTCTTACTCAAAAAACATATCGATTATATTAACTTGTAACAATGGTTTAAACAATATGTTTGAATTTTTTCTTATCAGTGGTAATTTTACAGTTAAAAAATTCTCTGTGAAAGAAATTAAAGTGGCTTTAAGTTTTACATTTTATTTGAAGGCAATTTGCTTCCTTAATATTTCAGGATGCAATAAAAATGAAATCCCAATCAAGAGGAATGTTCTGAAGAATATCAATCCTATTATCTACTTGTTAAATATCTGAAACATTCAATTAGGAAGTGCTTTTTTTATTCAAAGCATTAGAATTCGATTTTAAGTAAAATCCTGTACATCTCTTTTTTTTTTCTCTGAATATTAATAAGAATAGAAAAAGCATTTCTGCATTGTTTTACAAATTTTTTAAAACTGTCTTTTCTGTAATATTTTAAGTAATTTGCAGAGTATTTTTTTATTTTGTTTAATTGTATTTCAAAGCAAACTTACTGTCTAATTTACAAAACTAATTAGTCAGATTCTTAATTAGCTGGATAATTAGTCAGCAATGAAATTTTTTTTGAAAATTTTGATAAAAAATTTCTTTTTCTTTAAATACGAATTGCGTTCTTTCTATTCCTACAAAAGTACTTTTTCTCATTCTGACGTAATTTTTAAATCCACACTATAGAATTTTTCTAAGGCACACTACATGAAATACATCCCCCCACAAATAGGACTCTATTAAAACTGTATTAATTTTCTGAGTTATTAGCATCTACTTAGGAAAAATATTCCCAGTAAAAATGCAAATCATATTAGTTTAAATATATATAATGTTGTACATGGTTCGTATTCTTATAAGTTTTAAAAATTATTGTTCTATTATAAACTCTTAAATGCATGTAAGTATATCTTTTTTAATTTTCAAAATTAAGAAAAATCTTATTTTTAGGCAAACGAGAGATAAAATACCCCACTTATTAAGTAAAATTATTTTAGGGAATTGTTGAATTTATGCATAATTATTTTTTCTTGAATATGACTATAATACTTTATAGTTTACGTTGTTATTGTGTGGTTTCTTATATCTCCATTTTATACGAATGAAAATCCATAATATCATTAACGTGTCTTTAGTTTAGTTTTGTTTAGTTTTTATTAACGTCACTCTAGAAGCAACACGAGAGCTAATGGTGACGTACTTCGTAATTTTGAACCTCGGTCAAGTTACGAAGATTACACCTGAGCTGTCACCCACTCTTCTACTTCCACACCACACCTACGGGAGGAATTTGAGCCTCGACAGATTTAAAGTGCATCAGCCCCGGCTACACGGCGGGTCTTTAGCGGTCAAGGATCGAACCTGTGACTGAATGGATACCACCAACCATGAATCCGAAAACTTGACCACTAGGTTACCTCGACCATGTTGAGAAAATCTACCACCGTATCAGGACTGGTGATCAGATAATCTTCCACTAACCCCCGAGCTCAAGAAGCTGTGAGGGGCGGATGCCCATAGCCTTACATGAAATATTTACAAGAAACATCTTGTAGACATCCAAGAAACTATATCTCCTTAAGTACCAACCGGTGAGCCTTGAAGGGATGTCTGATTAGATATATTTCCCAAATACGCAAGCGCTCCATCCAGTAAAGTAGTTAAATTCCAGTCATGGCCAAAGTTGATATTTTTCACAATGCGTGAATAAGCTTCTGCCTAAGGGATGTATTGTAGAGAGTTACATATGTCTGTCAAAAACCAGGAATTTAAAATAAGTCATGGTACCGATTTCTCTTAAGGTCCTCTCAAAAGCGATGTTCAGAATGAAAAATGGAATTTTGGAATTCTATTTCTTTATAACCGTTACAAGACTCGACAAAAGAATTACTGCAACATAGACCCTTGTCATCTGTTTTGTCATCAGTGAAAATATGAATTTCATTTTTCCAAATCTCTTCAAAGATCACCAAGAGTTTGATGCCTCTTTTTAATCGCTGCCAGAGATAGTTATTGATAGTTTACCTCATGAAATGAAGCATAATAATATAGTAAAACACAACGAACTGGGAACTTGTAATAAACCTGTTCATTAAAAGAATAATGGGTTTTAGACTTTTCTCTATTCGGTTTTTCAATAGATCGATCCAAATTTCTGATAATTTGATTATCTTAAAATTATAATAATTCATAATCTTTAAATAAGAAATAACTTAATTCTTGCTTTCAGTTATTTTTTTTATATTATCTGTTGCTTTACTCTTTATGTATAGAGAAACACGTATGAAAACTCTCATTAGAACAAAAATTAATAAGACTTATATCATACTTATTTAATTGTAACGAAATGAATCGAAAAAAATAAAAGATTTAAAGTGACTGCCTACCTTCGAGACCAAAATTTTTTTAAAAAAACTATTTTTTGCGCATTTTTTTGTGTTGTTAGTAGAAATCATACATAAAAATATGAAAACACATAAAAATTTTAAATAAATATTATACTTTTTGATAAATTGATCGTTTTCAAGGAAATATCAACATATTTTGACTGAAACGGCTAACACCATATTAAAATTTCTAATACAGCTACATCACTTTCTTTGTACACAAAATACAAATAACAGTTTTCGTCAAAATGAACCAAAATCTAAGTGAAAGAATAAGATTTAAAAAATCTATAGGTAATCGCACCTTTTAACATGGACATTTCTGCAATTTTTTAACTTTATAAAAACAATCCTAAGTAAGAGTATATTCACTATACATCAAAGGGTTTAGTTCATTTCATTAAGAATAGTATATAAAACAATCTCAGGAAATTTCATGACATTATCTCGATTCTTTCTTGAGTTATCATGTAAATGGTTTCAAATTTGCTTCAAAACCACTATTTTGAGAAAAACACATTTAAAGTTTTATGTAGCAGTGTAAAGCTACTTGCCCTTTTCAAAATAATCTAAAATTTCCCGGGCTGGTATGTCAGGCCTTCTTTTTTTCCATACTGCAAAACTTTTATTTTTTTCCTAGCACGTTCTTTTTTTTCTTTGTAATATTACAAGAGGTGAAGAATGTCTTTTTGCATCAGTGATACGTAAAAAATCATATTGCTTTAAGACACGGAGCATATAACTACCGACATTTAGCTGCAATTTATTCATTATCCTTATGAAACCACTGGCACCTTCATTAAACTGAAGAACAGCTATGTAAGCACCTAATTGCAAAGTTTGCAATTCGGTAAAATGTTGTTTTGGAACAATATTCCATAAAACATCATTGAAACTTTCATTAGCATTTTGTGTCATGCCATGCAAATACTTTTTTAATAGGGTTTGGTCGCATAATTTCATATATGTCGGTTTAATTAAATCTATAATATTTTGTGATAGTCCAAAGGATTTATCATATATGTCGGTTTAATTAAATTTATAATATTTAGTGAAAGTCCAAAGGATTTATCAGGTAATGTTTTACCCTGTGCTTTTGCTTGTTGAAATTTGCACCAGCTGTCTTTTACCTGTGGACATAGACCATGCATAGGAAACTCTTTACTGGAACAGCAGTGGTAAAAACCAGCAATAACTGCACTTTGAATGCTTTCTAAATTGTTTATGTTACTGCGAGTAGCAATTCCATAGTAATTTTGCAGCTTGTTAATGAAATTATTTAGGTCATACATTTTTTTAACGGACTTATATCCCTTTGAATCATCATCTCAATAATAATCCCTGTATTGTAATTTCCATAGATTTTCCAATCGCTCAAATATACCATATACTCTAACTGTCTCCATGCTAGAAGCAGAACCCTTATGATTGCGACAAACGTGTTAACCGGGAACAGCACTGGAGTATTTGATATTTTATTGCATATTCTACAGAAATGTGACATCATTTTGACATCCAATACCTTTCCAGTATCAATGGATATGCAACTAACACAACCATTGTGAGATGAGTAGCCCCGTTTCTGCCAAGTCCCATCCATTGATACTCCGCAGCAACTTATATCTGTTAATATTTTTCCTTTTCGTATTTCATCTGCTGCATTAAGTATGCTTTTCTTAGCAGCTACAGATGCAGTGCGTAGAATTTTTAACTCTTGATTTCTAATAGCTCTTTAAGACAAAAAAAGGCAAGTCTAACAGGCTAAACAGATTATTTCCAACTGTATAGCCATTAATGTATAAATAAAAAGAGTATTTAAGTTAAACACATTATTAATCTTTTCAGATGACACAAATACTTTAATAGTTCTTACATTTTATATAAGAATTTGAGCATATGCCAAATCTTGAACCCTCTGTCAAATTGAGGTTATCATTGAAACAAACAGGGAAACATAATACTGCAAATACAGATATTAATGTTCTAATATCATATATACGATGACCAAATAGTTCAATAGAGCCTTCGGAATATCTGTTACCTGAAAAGGTTTGCTTCAGGCCCTGAAGTTTTGAAACGTTTTTTCTGCTCGTCATTACTTGCAGTAGAAACTTCATTTTCCTGTTGAGCATTGTTTAGTATCATTTTTTTTAGAGTACTGACTTCTTGAAAACCTTCATTTCTTTGGACGGTAATTTTTGCAGTGTCCCATATTTATAATACTTTGAATCACTTTTAAGCAAAATTGCAATGCAAAATATAAATTATTTCTATAAAAAAAAAATGATCAGAAATACAAAAACAAATACATTCAAATGCAAACAGAAGATATTTATTGCCAATTCTCAGTAACAAATCATTAAACTAAACTGAACAGTAGTGGCTAAAACACTAGAAAAATTATTAAGATATTATTTATAAATGAAAAAAAAAAAAAAAAAACGAAAAATGTAAAAATAATATTTAAAAAATGCAAATATGTACAACTTCCGGTAACAGAATGCTACTTCCGGTTCTCTTTTGCAGCTGAGGATGTTTTTTTAAAATTGCTATATCTTTATTTCTGTTTCTTGTAAATTAAAATGGAAAACAGATTTGAGAAGAGAAGTGTTGAAAAATTAGAAGAGTATTAAAGAAAAAAATGACCCATGTGGTCAAAAATGACATTTTGTACATTAGCAGTCATGTAGGCTAAAATGTTTTAAGCTCTGACGAGAAACATGATCCATAAAAAATATATCGATTCATTTAATAAATTTACTCTTAAAAATATTTATCGCTTTTAAAATATATGATAAAATACTTATATCAGACTGATAAAAAGGGGACAAATTTGCGGAATCAATGCTTAAAAAAAATTTCAAATAGATAAATATATTTCATTTTATTTAGTAAACTTTTTACTGAAAGATAAGTTGAGCCAACTTTTACTTGAAACATGCGGATAAGAAATGAAATAATTATTTGAAAATTTAGGAATTAAAATAAACACATGCGAGAAATTATGCATTTATCCTATTTCCTTATTCTTAGTACTGAAAATCTGATCAAACCGCATAGAGATAAGTAATTTATCCGAGTTACATTCTTATAAATAACGGGTGATTTACTATTATTCTCACATCTGACATAGAAACAAGGATATCAGGAATAAAGTGGAGGACACTTTTAAGATCACAGAGGAGTATCCTAACGTTTGACTGGTTTCGACTTTCATCCAACTCACACCTTCAAAGATAAACGATCTCAGAAAAAAACGACCAAACTTTAAGGTGAAAAAAATCTTCACATCCTAACTGTAAAACTGCCGCAAGTAATGCGTCTGCTTCTTTAAGTGAATTTCTTTTATCTCTCTGAGGGGAATTTCTTTTAGATTTAAGAGGTGTACTTACCTCGAAGATAAATGGGATATCGGAAAGCTGGAAAAAAATTTATTTCACGTCGAAAAATATCCGGCTCAAAACTGGGTCTTAACATTACGGACCACTTGCGACGGTAGATAAAACGGGAGAAAAAATAAATTAATATGAAATAATAGAAAAATGTATAAATATGTATTTTTGAAAAATATATTTTACTATTTTATCTAATTTTACAGCAATAAAATATGCAATACATTACATTTCTGTCACAATATGCAAATGTATTAGTCATGCGTCTTCCTTTTGTGTCGAAAAATATATAAAATATATAAGATATTCTCATATTTTCGCTGATTTCGTGACATATTTCGTGACTGAATATGCAAAAAATGTTTTGGTTATGATAGTTTAATATATATTATTATTATCAAACTACTGCTGATATGCAAAACCCATGTGATAAGGATAGCTTAAAAGAATGGTGTAAATATCACTTTCTTTTCTGTTACAACTTCGTGAATAAGTTACAAATTCAAACAGCTACATCGCTTATATGCACTATCGAAAAAGAAAAAAACATCTTGATACTAAAAAGTCTTAGAACTTTATTGTGTATGGTACTATCGATTTGTTTTGCATCTTCCAATTTCGAATTTAAATAAATTCTGATACTATATGTTGCCTGATGTATTAATATCATAAACTGAATTATATATTAAAAGATATTGCAGCAGTTATACAAATTAACCTCTTAGCCTACCACAGTAATGATTATACTAATAATGTATTCTAATAATAAAAGCTATACTTATGTTACATTTTAAACAGAAATTATTAATTTATCACTTATGCAATTGCAGTAAATATATTAATTTATAGCAATTTTGGAAAACTTAGTTATAATTCATTTTTATGCTATATATATTTTATATTCTACCTAATTTTTATATTTTCCTTTCCTTCAAATGTTCCATGCAACTGGTAGACTAACGCAAATGTAAGGTTTCTAGGAGGAATATTCAAAAAAAGACCTAGGTTCACCCTAGGCTGTTGAGTCAAATATGATGATGTAATATAAAGAATAAATACTTTTAGAATATACAGAATACTTATCAGAATATGCATAATAAAACACTTTTCAATAAGCTATTAATTTTACTTTATTCATTATGTACCTTCGAAAAGACGCAAATTTATCTGATAGATTTAATGTCATCTTAATTAATAGGTCATTTATCATCCTCTAATTATATTTTGTTTGAAAAATATATTCCTATGTGACTTTAAATATGTACTTTTGATAAAAATAATCCAGACACATATCTGAAATTCTTAGACTTGCCACTTTAGCGAAGTTAGAAGTACCATAATTCATAATAACTACTGAATAATTCAGTACACTCAATTTAAATAGAAAGTACTTCATACGAGGAACGTTTGATGAGTTGTACCTCGTAGATTGACTTCCGTCATATCAAATATATTATATTAAGTTTTATTTTTTTCATCAATTGTATAAAACATCCAAATATATATTTTAAGAATATCAATAAAGTAAGACTAAGAATGTTCAATAGAATGAAAAACATAGAACTACATTATTCATTCATAATAACAGATAATCCACGATTGATTTAACTCTCCTAATATTACAGCCAACTTGAAGAATGGGGAGTAATAATTATTTACAAGTTGTCATTTTCATCATTTACTCTATGTCCAGAAGAAGGACTTTGAGGTCTGGAAAAATATTCAATGAGATAATAATAATAAAAAAATGGTATATATGTTCCAATGGAATGGGAAGCATTATTTTATTCTTGATTACGAATCCATATCTCCGTAAGATAATTCCGTTGCCTGTTCATCTCCTTCCGCTTGTGCAAACGCCTCTTCTCGTCTTAAGCATCTCTAGAAGACATATTGATCCCAAATAAATGTTTTATGAAGGTCTGTGGCATTGAGAATCACGTATAATCCTAATATTATCCTGACATTCTTATGACTGCACTCATATCAAAGGTTGGATTCTCTTACACATTAAGTTGAATTTTTTGCTGTTGTATATTATTTTATGTGTGTATATATAGCATGTGAAAGATACATTAATGTAGGTGCATAATATTCACGAAAATGCTATACCCTGTATGTTTTCGAGAATAATTTTACTTTCATTTCTAACTGTAACAAATATGTTGCAACTAGCATTACTGTAAGATATTTAATATCCATAAGGACGACCAAGTTAAAATATCCATGCCAAAATGAAACAAAATACCTACATTTACTTTTAGGTTATTATTATGCTAAGCGATTTATTACAAAATATTAGTGGATCTTAAAATACATATTAAGCTAGGGACCCATGAAATATGATTATGATCTTATCTGGAATCTTTATAGGTATGCTTGCAAATGGATTTAGTAGAGTTATAAATGAAGCGGATCAAACACATTCTTTTATTACTTATGGAACGATGTATAGTATCGGTAAGTTTCATAAAACAGAATAACACCATTTATAAAATTGAATATTTATTCTTTCTGAAATAACTAATATTAATCCAAATATAGTTACACAAAAATAATGAATTTACATTGCTATTTTATTTATTTTAGATTTGAATCGATTGTGTCACACCTAATTTTATACAAATGTATCTGTCTATTGACCACTTCAAGTTAACAAAAGGTAAAGACAATTAAAAAAAATATGAAAGAATTTCTTGTCGGACTTCTCCAGAAAATAGTAAATGCTTGAACAGATGTATATTTTAAGTCAATGAGTTTAATAAACTAATTGTAATAAATCTTATATATATATATATATATTTCTGTATAAAGATATGTAAGATACATACCAGTATTACTTGAAAACTAACAAAATCCTTTTATTTTAAAACTCACTTTGTAAAAGTTTTCCTTTTCCCTAATATTTTCAGTATTTTTTTCCCATTCAGACTGTCATGCTTCTTAGCTTATTAAGAAAATAGCTATCCGTGTATTTTAAATGCGTGTTTTTGATGATAATTGTATTTTTTTATAAAAAAGAATAAGTAATAAGGTTATCATATTACAGAGTGTCAGTCTATTCTTAGATGCAGCCCTGAGTACATTTTATTACAATGATTTCGATGAATGCATGTTATATCTAGACAGTTTCAATTACACTCAAAATAGTATACCAGATATTTGGAAGAAAATAATCTTAATATTGTTAATATCCTTTAACGTTCTTTTTGCTATTGAACTACCCATTACAATTAAAACCTTTAATCATGATTTAGCTCTAAATTATAATAATATTAACAACTGAGGTACAGTCTTTCAACAACTGTTTTGTATACGAATATACACTTGCGAAAATTCAAACTGTTATATCCAGATGGATTAGATGAAATTGCATGAAATATTACAAATATGTATAGGGTCCTGCCCTGTTAAAATGATCTCGAAATTACAGGGATGTAGTCATACATATTATTATTACATAAAATATTATTATAAATAATACTCGCTAGGAGTTCAAATACATTCTTTAATTTGCAAGTATTGAATTGATAAGTGTTTAAATGTCTTCCTGGGGTTCAAGCTTTCCCGACATGGAATTCCATATATATTCCCGACATGGAATTCCGACCATATTCATGCTTTCCCGACATGGGCAGTCATTTTATCAACTGTTTGTGCTGAATGGCTGCACACATTTTAACGTCTACCCGTGGTATCCCACACATTCTATATTGAAGACATGTCTAGAGAGAACTCAGTTACTTCGAGTTTAGTGACAATGTACAAAACTAGCCTCTTAATTCCCGTATTCGTTCTGAAGATAAAAATTATACTGTTGAAAGATTCCCTTTTTGATGAAAGACATGATATTTATGATAACAAATTTACTTCCCTATTTACAAACTAGTTAGCATTCATTGCGCTAATAATAAATACCAAATCAGTACTGTTTCTGTAATTGTGATTACTCTCCAATCCATTAATCCAGGTCTTGAATCTTTGTGGCTGTCTGAAACCACGGGCAGGTGGGCCTTTTCTGCATAACAGCACTGAACACATTTTCGATTACCATTCTTTGCCAAATAAATCGAGACTTGTATAATATTTTTCGCGCCATTCAGATGGCTAGTTGCGTCTAGAAATAAACTAAAGTATCATTTGTTGACAGTACGATTAAATAAATATGATGCGTCTCAGGTGGTCAGAGTTCAGAAATCTGTTTGCAATTGATCGTGAAGTAACTATCAATGACTGTTGCTCGGATTTGTGCTGGAATTGCTCATCTATCAGAAACTGCCATCTGTATAATATAACTGACCCTTCCTAGATAGCAGAGTACTAGAACCTTCTTGATTCCCTTGTGTAACAAATATTTGTATAGCCATGGTACTACGACTTATTCCTTTAAATAGTTCGTGGTATGAAGCTCCTATTTTAGACATACCAATTAACTGACCCTCTCGAAATCAGATTATTGAGTGTATGGAGTTTTTCTACGACCTAGTATATCTAATGACTGAAACTCTATGTAATAGTAAAATATTTTGTTAAATGACATTGTTTAAAAATTATAAATTAAGCAGTATGACAAATATATGCATTAAAAGGCGATATATCTATTAAGATGTTAGGCGATTTTAAACTAAATTATGATCCCTTAATATCTTTCATACGACTAATTTGCTCTAAATTTGTATTGAATATTTTAAGCTCTACTCTCTATAGTATATTCAATTTCTGTTAGCGTATTTTAATTTTTGAATTTAATTTTATTTTTGTAATTTTCTGAAATCGAATTTTTGTTCAAAACATTTTTTGATTTTAAGAAAGATATAAAAGAGAAAATGTCATCTGCATATCCTTAGAAACGATACGTTTTACATTCCTTTTCTTCTAGATGATTATTTCCTTCCAATGTGATTCGTTATGAAATAAAGTGATCCGCTTGATTAAACTACATGTTTCCAGCTAATAACTATTGTTTCTTGAAAAAAATCAATGATCGTTTTATTAATGTTGTAATTTCTGTAGTTATATTCAGGAAAAATGTATTTCATCAATTAAAATTGATTGAAACTCAGTTTATTTCAATTGGGAATCAAAGTAAATTATAGTACATTTGATTACGACATGATGGTACGAATTAATGGATAATTATTGTTACTTCCATTTTTATCATTTTAATTCTTTTTCTCCTCCGAAATACGTACACCCAAAATATCCTCATTCGCAACGCAAGAGCTAATGGCGATGGAACCAATAATTCTGAACCTCGATCAAGTGACCAGGACAATATCTGAATACTCTCATCCCCACTCTGATTGGAGGGTTTTGACCTCGACGGATTAAATGGACACCAGACAGACACACGGCGGTACTTCATTGGCATCAATTTCGAGCCCAAGATTCAAAAGAATCATTGCTAGCCACGAGTTCTCAGCCATGATATTTATGGTACAGTGGCCACCCCAACACTTAACAGTGTGTTATTTTGCGATATATTCAAATTTTATTCCTCTCAAACGGTCAACTGTTATTCATAGCAGTAACAACATAATTTATCATTTATCAAACTATTAAAATAAAGTAAATATAGCTCAGAATATCAAAAGTGTCATTAATTTCGTTTATAAGAAGAAAATATTTTTCTTTAATATGTAAACCAATTTCAGAATATTAAATAAATTTAAAAATAACTCGCTATATAAAAATTATTTTCGTTTCGTAAACACAATACAACGAATGCATAAGGAAATTTACAAGAACGAATGTATAAAATGAAAGAATAATTCTTAAGAAATGCGTCCATGGCCGTGCGCACAAGTTTTTGGATTCAATTTTTCAAAAGAAAATAACATCTCTACCTCTACTAAATATTTTTCATCCCTGTGAAAGTAAAATATTTAAATAAAGAAAGGAGAGGAGACCAAGATTTAATTCAAAACGCATTTTCATATGAAAAGGGCTCAGAAATGTAGATGACAAAGCTTGAAAACCGAGAAATATTTTTCAGTCTAAAAAGAGATAAACATATTAAAAATTCAAAAAAAAAATTCTTTCTGGACGATGTATTAAATGAATAGTCCCTGGAAAAAATGCCAAACATATTAGAAATATCAAGAACTAACATTTGAAGTGGATATTAAAATAGTACTTTTTTAGATTCAAAATCTTAGGAAATATTAAAAATCTTGCTAATAAAATAAGTATAAAAAGTGTGATTCTTGAAATCTTGAAAACTGTTCCTAAATATTTCTATTAATATAATTTAATTTTTTTTGACATTGAACAAAGTTTGGTAAAGTTATTAACAATAAGACCAAATAAATCAAAAAAATCTTAACGCATCACTCTAAATTTTTAAAAATCAATTTTATCATAAAAGAAACTAAAAACTGTACATGAGTTATTTAGTCTTTTTGAATAGATGTATTCGAATATTTAGAAATTCTGTGCTGTACTCTTGATGATCTCATTTCTTATACATATATTTTAAAACAGTTTACCATAATTCAGATAGAATGAGATTATTCGCTTATTTTTGTGTGTTTTGTTACCATAACAAATAACCATGCTATGATCATAATAACAATTATTGTAAAATATCTTCAAGAAGTTATCTTAAGAGTGATGACTGAATTGATTACTTAGCTGCCTTTCTTAAGAATATTTTGAAAGTTGAAAGCTATTTTATTGAAATAATTATGGGTAGCGTTACAGAATTTCATGCAGATATAACATTTTCCCATAATTTATTTAATCCTTGTGAGAAATCGTGTTCTCCACTTTGTGGCGAATAAGTATTCCTATTCGATTCTTGAGCATATCTCAATCAAATATAATTAACACTAAAAAGTCAACAATAAGCAAGGATAAACAATAGACAAATCTCACACAAGTATTTATTCAATAGACTTGCATAATAATGTTAAATGAATTCCTGCTCTCCAATATTACACTCTTGATAGATTCACCCGTTCAACTAATACCGAATTAAAAGTGTCTTACTGAAACCTTCACAGTTGAGGTTGACTTTATTCTTGACTTCACTACGATCACTATTGCTCGTAGCAACTCTTGATCTCGTTTACCACTTGTAAGACATACTCAACACCACTCGACCTCTAACGTGTGAATCTCGCTTTGCTTATGTACTTTCCTATCTAGTTCAGTCCACTTTGTTTCTACATTCCCCTAATTTGCATAATCACGCTTCATTTTGGTTGGGAAGAAATTGTTATTTACACCAATCGCTTTCAAAGTCCCTAAGGTTAGAGAAGAGAAAACCACGAATAGCCCAACGTCACAACTTTTCACAAAATTATAAACATTTCGAAAGTTCATTGCATAATATTTACCTTTATTCTTCGTTTTGTTAATTATTTTATTAATCAACTTATAAAAGTAACTTGCAAATCAACGTTGCGGAAATCTTATAACCCTTCATATCTCTCACACATCTAATGTATCTACAGTAAAGGAATATATTTTAATCATTAAATGTATGTAATTAAAAGTTTTCGTGATAAAAAATTTATTTTTAAGTAAATAATTTTTCACATTGTGATGTGATATGCTTTTTTTCAAAACAGTAATCTACTAGATTTAATAAAAAATGTTAGTTAAAATCACTAATGTTCATTAAAAATTTTACGAATACTCTCTAAGATTATCGAAATTGGCAAAAAAATGAATAAATAAACACATGTGAATTAAGATGCCGAATTAATAGAAAATTTGCTTTTTAAATTAGTTTCTAAAGCTTTAATGATAGAAAAAAAAAGTATTCTACCAATTCCATAATCCCTCACAGGGGGAGAAAGTTAAAGGGGATTTGAATGTTTCAGGCCATGAAGCATGAATCCTAACCCTCTCCTGGGCTTAAGCTTTCTATTTTTAGATAAAAGGATTAGAAGGCAATGTCTGTTATAATGCAATAATTTACAAATGAAGCATAATAATATATATCAGGGATTACTTGAAGAAATTTAAAAGCAAAAATTAATTAAAATATGGAAAATAAAGTAATAAAATAAATGCCGAAATACAAATTTTGGTAGGCTCATTTCTTTTCCAAATTATTTTACATCATAACTAAGAATGATGCTCAAAATTTTGAATAATTGTATTTTTATTTTATCGCTTTAGATAATATTCTCACTAAAATAATTATTTGTTCTTGTTGAAATTAATTTTTTGATGCTTAATTCTTTTTAGGCTGTAAGATTAATTTAATAATTTCATATGTACTCGATATAATATAAATATTATGAGATCACTATTTTAAAAGCAAATGATTTTACCATTCAGGTATTATCATATTTAAAAAAAATTATTCTTGAAAGCAAAAAACTATTTGGTGTATTTGCATACATGAAACACATGTTTATCAGGGGTTTCAGAAAAGTCAACACCAGTGTGTATTAATAAAACAGTAAGGTGTAAAAATATGAAACCTATAATAAACAAGATCTCTGATAATGTAATAAAATCCCTTTTAGAGGAAAATTCATAAAAAATATACTTATTTCCTAGTTTCTGAAAAGAATAAAATATATATGCAGAATAAAATATGTTGTAATAATATAAATAAATCATTCATAGAACAGTACGCACTTCTGGTTCTAATCTTTCGGTTGTGACACGTATAAACTAAACTTCATTACAGAGCTTTCATTCATGTACAAGTAGAGCGTACCCCTCTGTAAATGTGCTAAAAATATCTAACTTCAATTCATAATTATTCATAAATAACAATCTTACACTAATCTCATTTAAAATAGTCTATCAAGGCTGTCAGATACTAGTGCACCATATGCGGAGAGGGGGATTGGTCTCTCGAAATATAGCCAATGCCGGAAAAAGCGTTGGAATGCTTTTTTTCAGATGGTGCACAGCGGGTCCGTCTTCCTCTCTCTGGACCGAGATCTGATTCTTTTTCATTTGATTCATTGATTGTTTTTAATTCATTACCACTTCGAAATCCCCATACTTTAAACAAAATTTAATGCAATAGCGTTGTTCCAGATTTTCTGTCATGTTTTCTGTAAAACGGATATGGAAACGGAACAGATAAAAATGTACGAAACGTGCTGCATTCCATACTTTTGCTAACTCTTATGTGGTTTGGGTAAGAAAAATTATGATCTGTGTACATTTTGAGCAACAGTATAATTTTTTTCCTTTAAGGCAGTAGTATTCAGTGGCATTTTAAAAACAAATATAAAGTTAAATGATTAAATGCTACACTCGGTGAATATTGCAAATAAAAGTTCGAAAAATGCTTCTATTTTAAATTTTTGTATGGGTTTTCTTGAAACGTTTCAATTTGAAATCTTGTTATGTACTTCGTTCTTTCAAATTTTGTTAAACATAGGATTAGTGACCATTTATAAGACAAAATAATGTTTTTCAATCATAAAAATATCTTTTGCATGTCCTTTGTAACAAAAGTTCATTTTAATTTCATACGATGGTTTTTTGATGCAGAAATAAATAACAGATCCTGTAACTGATTATTTTAATATTCGCCAACTAGAAAAACTGTCACACTAGCGATACTGAACCCCTGATCACTAATTACTCATCCCGCCCCAATTGGAATATTTAGAAGATGTTACAATTTTGTATCACCTGCATCTAATGTAGTTAATTACTAATATTGGCTCATTTATACTTCCCGATATTAGTTCACTTACTTGTATTGAATTCTATTACTTGGTAATAGAATTTGCAAAATGTTTTTAAGTATGATGACTTTTTTTAAAATAAAGATCATAATTGTGTTTTGATCTTGATATGCAGCATTCTGAATATGTTTACATTCTGATTTCAAGAAAGACTTGAATAATAATCTTAATTTAATTACTTCAGTATAATGTTGTTTCAGTTACTTCTATCTCCCTCAGTTACTTCTGTCTTCCTTTTATTATTAATTCGTATTGTTATAATACAATATTATGAGGACAGAAGGAATAACGATATTCCTAAATAACGTTAATTTATTTCTTATAAATTAAATTACAATTTTCGGCCATAATTTAGGCTGCGTTTAGAAATGAAAATATCGGCTTGCAAGTACACTGTGCAAATTAGATTCAAGTTATTACCAGTAATTTTGTTATGTTTTCGTTAAATTATGTATATAACTATAATACACATTATATGCTTATTCGATGGGAGCAATGAATATAAGCAGTTCTTGATACACCTCGTAAAAGAACAAAGAATTTTTTATTCGGTTGCTTGAACTTCTTGTAGGTTATTGATGCTAATTTTTATAAAATGAATATGCGGAATACCGTATTTTCAAAAAAATAAATACAACTACCATACATAATAATAGAAATAATTGATCGCCTAAATCGGTGCATTAAAAACAATACACATTCTATGGTCATCCATGTTGAAGCATGGATAATAAATTTTATTGATGCCAAAAATTCAGCATCAATAGTTAACTCAACATCTGCAGTTATATTTGCCACATTTTTAAGCATGTTGTCAAATAGATTAAGTATTTAATTGTATATTTTATTACTTTTTTCACATTGTGTAAATATTCGTATATGTATTAACTATAGTTTAATATAAAATGTCGCATTTTAGTTTATAATATATAAGAATCAAATAAAATATATTGATATTAAGAACGTTTATTTTATATCATAGATAAAAAATTACTCTAATTTACCAGCTTAGTGGTTTTTGAAAAAAGTTTACCCAATTACCGTTAATAGAAAATTTGGAAGATTTGTAATCATTGGCAGCGACTGAAAACAGGGAAACATTACAGTAGAAGAAAATAAACTGTTTAAAGCTATCGATTTGGATGAAACTGCTTTTGTTCTTTTCTCTAAGTTCAGATACATAAGTATAAATTGATTTGATGTGTTTCTAATTAAAGATATGCTTCATTTAAGAATCTTAAATACTAAACAAATTATTTGTTCTCCTAAATTTCTGATTAATAAGTGACTTTAATTTACCTATAATTACCAATAAGTTAGCCACGATATACTTAAGAATTGTTCATTATCATATTTCATTAAGTATATAAAAACTTTTTACACATTTTGGAAATCAATACAATAAGATAAAGTATTCATAACGTAAAGATAAAGAATTCAAGTATTTTTTTTTAATAAAAAGGCAAATTATATAATTTCAGTAAAAATTTGCAATATTTTAATTCTCAATAGTAGGATAAAATGTTAATATTAATTATAGTAGTAGGTATTCTGTTATACAAAAGGCTATAAAACCAATTTCACTTAAGAAGGACATGGAAATGACAGAATTAAAAGTAAGGGTAGAATTTGAAATTAATACAAAATACAAATTCTGAAAACAATTCAACTTTATTTTAGTAACAAATGTTAAATGAAATTTAATTTTCTTATGTATAATTGATGAAAGCTAGATGAAGAAAGAGAAGAAAGTTCAGGTAGTAGCAAGCACAATTTGCACGCTGGTATTTCTTCTTAAAAATACAGAGAGAATTGAGTTAAGCCGGCTTAAGATTTTATATATATAGCATTAAGAGCTCATTGCGAAATAGTTAACAAAAGTATTTTTTAGTAACTTAAGGTAAATAAAGAATGTATTTCATGAAAAAAGGTCTAATTTTCATTAATTAAAATATACCATACTTAAAGAATAAGTAAATCTATTTAACATATCACGAACGTTTGACCCGAATTTCTAGAAATTACTAAGGCTTATATAAACGAAAAAATAATATAATTCTTTTTTTTTTTTTTTTTAATCGTGAATTATATAAATATTTAAATGTTTTTTTTTTTTCTTTTTTGAAATTCTAATTTTTTCTGACGTATTTTTAAATTTACACTTTTCTTTGTTTATCTTATTAATTTGTGAGTTAATTGCGCTGTATTCTTAAAGAATAACATTTATTTTCCCAAAATTAATTAGAGTTTTGTTACGTTGAATTTAATTTATATAAATAAGAAATTTTTTATAAACAAAGTTTAAAAATTCAATAATTATTTAACTCACTATTATTTTAATGAATTTATCATACCTCATTTATATAAAATTTTAATTAATGCATTCGCTGCCACCGAAGATATGATGAACCCGTTTACACCTCACGAAACACCTTGCGTTGTATCAAAGAAACCCATTATTATAAGGGACTATAATGAAAAACTTTCTAGTATTGATTTACCCGTCGAAAGTACCCGTCGTTAACATAACATTCCTGGAATTAAATAATCAGTTTAAAGTTCTTTTATCATACTTCTCTTTACCATTTCGTCCTGATATATTAACTAACAATAGGCCACGATGTAAGTTTATACATAAATATCAAATACATGAAAATGAAAAGTAAATTCAAAATTTGATACTTAAATAAATATTTAGCTAACCATTATATTTAGCTTCAACTTATAAAAATTAAAGTAGCATATGTTGCTCTAAGATGAAATACTATTGGCATATATCTTCCTCCTTGCGAGGAGCACAGAATAAATATTCTGTTATATCTCTTTTCTCAAATATGGTTATCTACGTACCATTTATGAATACTTGTAATTTAGAAATTAAAATGTCGGCTCCCTGATAAAAGTAAAATTAATAGAATAGAGTGAAATCATACTATGAAATGTAAGAAAATAATTATTCAACCACACAAGCATATGAATGTGATATTATGTTTAATGACCCTGTAAGTGGAAAGAAATACAATAAGAGACAGGAAAAACTGTAATTTCGTCTTTAATCCGTACAATTTCTGAAATGCAAGAAAAAAAAACTTCTCATAATACAATTTACTAGGAAAGCTTCTACAGAGTAAAGAATCCAATATAAAAAATCATATGTTGGTAACACCATTAATATACATTTAGTGAAAATATTTGCAGAGTACAGTTATCTTACAATTTAATATGCTTTATTTTTAAAAAAATGAAACTATAAATAATGACATAAATTAAACAAGTATCGTTATAGTTTTAATATTATTACAAACTACGTAGGTCGTTCAACATGCCATCAGAAATTCCAAGAGATGGCTGTTGTAACATCGACAATGGCTTGCTTTTCGTAAGAAGAATGACTCACTTGATAGCTATCTGATTCTCAGTTACTCGTATTTGTGATCATGACACCATTCACACCTTAAAAATTCTTCGTCATAACCTTTTCGGCCGTTGAGACCCTCTTCGTCTTATCTGGAAAAGATAAGCAAACCAAAGTTTGGATTTTGCTCGATTTCTCCAGTGAATAATGATGAATCAATGTCTCACCAATGGTGAAGACTTGACGCAAAATTATGCTGGGGTAGCAATAAATTTTCGATTTCTCAGAAAATGGCAACCAAATCTAAACTAATCCCGTACAAACTAATTAAAACAAACTGTTTTTTTTTCGTGAAATTTAAAATAATTCTTATTGTTTTTCAACAATCATACTAAAATTTGAGGAAATATGAATGGGATGAATAAATTCTTTACTTCGCAACAATTTCAACAAATCTGACCAGTTCTGAGAGTGTATGCAGAGGAACTTCCGTTGATGAAAGCTCCAGGTATGATCATATTAGTTGAGAATTCACAGTCGTCAGAGACGGATGTGAAGCCGCAAAAGAGTAGAAAGATTGATACTTTCTCCGAACATACGTCAAAGACTTTTAGAGATATTTCGAAGATAGTAGGCGTTATTATTACAACTATGAGCTGTATTATAAAACAAAAAAATGATCCATACCTCCAAGGCGGAGAGGATGTGTGGCCTGAAAAAGAAAACAACGTCAAGAAATTACACTTTTAGATTTACACAAAATAAAAAATACCCTCGAAAAACTAGTGCTGCTCTTAAAAAAGATTCAAAAGAGTATGGAATAAATATTAGCTCACCTGCTCGTCGTCGACTTCTTCCAGCCAGCCAGCCTATCGGTCTCTGAAGAAACGGCTTCTGACCCAACCATGAATAAAAAGTGCTACTTGTGGGCATTATAATAAAAGAATGGACAGTCGAAAATTGGAGGAAATTTTATTTAGCGATGAAAGCCATTTAATTTTATCCCAGGCCAGTGAACGCAATACATCCGGAGAACGCCAAAAGAAAGTATTCGGGTGTGCCACATTAACCAATTTGTTAAACACCCTCAAAAGATGTTTTGGTTACAATGGGGACAATTCTTTAAGGCCTGTTGACGTTCTGATGCATTCTCAGCCAATTATTTCTATTCTGAATAAAAAGGTTGTTCCAGAGTTGAAGAAACAATATCCTGATGGAATGGAGATTTTTCAACAGGATTTAGCCTCGTAAAATAAGTCCAAAATAGTCAAGAAATTAATGTTTGAGAAACAAATTGAGACACTGTAATGGTCTGGGAATTCACCTTATATAAACCACATAGAGAACCCCTGGGAACGTTTTTATTCCATGAAATTTTAACGAAAGTCCTAACAAGATTACGGCAGACATAATTGCAGCATTGAAGTATTCTTTTATCTCAATAGTATACAGTCAGATTTCTAAAGTTTCGTTCCCTTTCCGGAAAAAAAAATATCCCCTCTCTTTTCTGATTTAATACAAAGAAATTAATCCCCAAATAATAATACTTAAAAAGCGAAAAAATCCAAAGAAATTTTATTGTGTAACATCAATTTCGTTTCAACAGTAGAAATAAATTTAAAAGCTAATTTAAAAAGTATTTCTACTGAACTTCAATTGATTTTCTAGTTTTGATGAAGAGCAAAGGTTATCATCAGGGAGTCTCAATTAGCCGTAATGTAATTAATCTCGTTTATACATAAATTCTGCTAAATGCAATTGAAATGCTTTTAAGCGAAATACATTCTCGACTGAATTCCAGACAACTTTATTTATCTCATGAAGCTTGTATGAACAAAAACAAAATAAAATACATCGAAATTCTCTTATTAAAAAAAAATAAATCAGATACTTGAGTAACGAAACCCACTAACTTGTAAATTAATCTTGAAAAAAAAATACTATAATGTCTTTTTAAAAGTAGTAATTTTTTAATTTTCTTTTGCAGTCATTTTTTGTCGTCTTGTTTAGAATAGCTTTCCCTGCTTAATGCATATTGATTGACAAAATGTAAAGTCGATAATTATTTTATGAAACGGATATAGGTACTTCCTACTTCTAAAAATAACAAAAGCTATATTTGCAAAAAGTGATTTTATTCTTTGAAGAAGTAAGAAATTTGGAAATTATTGATTGAAAAAAGGAGAGAGAGAGAGAGAGAGAGAGAGTATTTCTTATATTATTGCGTAACTAATTTGAAAAATCTACAAATAAGATCCACAATGCTCAAATAATAATTTAATGCATTATTTTATTCCAAAATCTCCAATAATTTTAATACCAGAGAATTTTGTCACAAAATTGCCTGAAAGTTAGATGGGATTCTCAGACATGTACCATTTTTATCTAGCCAAAGGGAACGCAAAATTTTTGCAGCCCCATCTATAATAAGAGAAAACGTATTTGTAAGGGAAAATATGTTATTTATTTTTGACGTTAAATAAATTATTGTTATGTAAGAACAAACGAAAGTGAATTATTTGCAAACACCATTCTCTGGAACTCAAAATTATTGCACTGTTTTTCAGAAATAAATTTGCGTGTAAAATTTTATATACACAGATTTCGTCTCTTTCATATCTATATATTTATAGAGTATGACAACTCTGCATATATTTGAATTCAAATTCAATTTTATCAATAATACACCACTTATAAGAAAACTCTTTGTGTATACTTAGACTGATAATTTACTATTCTCATGACATTTCTACCCGTATATATATAACTTGCCAGAAAATAAATTATACTAGCATTTTTTTAAATTTTTGTTACTCTAAAACTATTTGGCATAAAGAACCAAGTCTTACAGGTTCAATATTGAATTAAATATTCCCCATCCCTATTTCTGGTATTATGGACATTATAATATTGCATAAATTAATCTTTATTTACACTTCATTGTCACTAATAAATACTTTTCTAAAGCCATTCTCGCATTTCTACTCTATCGATCTTTCAGCAGATAACGATACCGAAGTAATATCTCTCTGAAACATATTTATATTATTAAATGTTCTACACTTCTAAATATCAGATCCACGTACTAAATTTTAAGACCTAAGCATATATATATATATATATATATATATATATATATATATATATATATTCTGTATTAAGTATTAAATTCTATATATCATTTTATGAAAGTTAGAATACCAAATTTGAATGTATATTTAAAAAACTGAAATGAAAAAGTCTCTAATGAAGAACTTACCACGATCATCTTCCCTTTGATCACAAATTGTTATTATATGTGTTATTTATTCATTAGAGAGAAAAAAGTTATTTTCAAGATGATATGATTATTTTCATTCTCTACATTTTTATATGATTTATTTCTATTGAGTTGATATAATTTAATAAGGAAATACAATATTTTAAGCGTAAATGAGATGCCATTATTAAAAACGAAAGTGTTCGAAAGCTACAACATTTTTGTTTATTGAAAATATATCTAAAAACATTGATAAATCATTAGTAACAAAAATTAATAAAATTAGACTCTTTTTAATCATCAGCATTTCAAAATATTTGACATTAGTGTCTTAGTGTTTTTCAATAGCCCTTTGTACCTTTTTACAAGCACTTTTCTAGCTCAAGCAGAAAGGATGTTACGTATTCTAAATACTCTGTATGATACATATCTTACTTCAAAGCCATAATAGTTAAAAAGAGTATAACATTTTGCGTAATAAAAAAATGCAAAAGATTTTCACTACATTAAAAATTAATTTAAACTATCAAAACTAAGAAAAATAAATTTGTTCTTTAATGACTGGCTAGCATAACTATTTTTAATTAAAGGAATGATTCAATTTTAATAAAAAATATTTTAAAACTTAAGCACCACACAATTCCATATACTCGTATATATATATATATATATATATATATATAAATATATAAGTTCATTTGAATACAGTTTTCTCAAAATTCCAATGCAAATTGGAGATCTAAGCGTTTTCAAACTGGTGTAAAGTTAAATATTTTTTCGTTAAACACATGTACTATGCAGTAAAAAGTTTTTAGGAAAATGTATTTAAATATATTTCCAATGTACTTGTATGAAGGTAAATTTGCGAAAAGGCCAAAAATATAGCATTTATTAAAGTTAATTAAGTAATTTAAGAAGAAATTTCTTGTAAATTAAGAAATAATCACTTTTAAATTAAGTAATTTAAGAAAAAATTTCGGGAAATCTAACCTAATCTCAAAACATTCTATACAAAAGTTCTGTTCCATTAACTTGAATTTAATTTTTGTTACACATATTACTGACACGAGTAATGACACAATAAACTAATATCTAATAAACATATTGAGAATAAGCTATCACGGTATTTTATCATCAACGGGATATTTTAAATTAATTTTTATCAAATTTATCAATGCATTTGTGTAACCACATCTATAAAAAGTATCAATTTTAAAATTATATATGTAGTACATTGCCTTTACAATAGTGTAAATTTACTTATAGAATGCATTTTTGCTTGTATCTGTAACAACGAGAAAAAAATGTTAGAGTTAAATCGCCAAATGTAGAAATCTTCAATTTTCAGATTTATCAGGGCCATTATTCATGGTAGCCCTACATTTTAACTTTTCTTGTCAATTTAGTATTCGCTGTTGTTTCATCATCGTGTTAGGGATTAATCGTGCGTGTCCAGAATTCGTAACGTTTTTTTTTTTTGCGTGGGGGGGGAGCACCCAAAGGTGTATTGCTTGCGCTTGTGAGCATCTAAAATATATTTGAAATTCTTACCCTTTAAGAAAATAACATTGAAATTTATGTGCATTTTTTTCTTATATTTTAACGTGTTTTCTCATAGGAATAACATTGCTTGAAGATAGGAGTTAATCTACAAGAATGAGGGAAATATTTGTTTGATGTTCTTTATAATAACTCATAATTTGGAGCTTTCAATAGAATTGATAAATTAAATTTCAGGAAAAAAATGATGTTTTTAAAGATTTGTTGTATTTAATGATAAAATGAATTAGAACACTGGTTTTTATATTCGCTCTATAAATGCTCGGCAAAGTTCTATTATGCCATTTTAAAACAAGTACTATGCTTCAAATTTCAAGAACTTTTTATCAAAGTTTAATTTTTGTTAGAAATTAGAATATGTAATTTATTTTATATTAGTTGCAATTTGAATTCCTTTATTTTGAAAACCTCGAGATGTAATTTTAAATGTCTTAGACAACAATAGACTTAAAGCATCAAGTTAGTCCAATTATTAAGTGTCATATTGTCATTAACTCCTGCTATGCTATTCATTCTCGACGACTAGAGAACATTTTAAAGGTATTGAAGTGATTTAATCAATAGATGGATTATTTTAGACGAATAAAGTGTTGTAATAATGTGAAATAGGGTTTGACTCGCTGGAGAGTGACATAAAAGCAATGAGAGATATGTATTTTTATTATTTGAGGAAGTGAATAAAACCAAATTTTTAAAAAGGCGATTATAATTTTTTAATGCATTTATTGGACTCACCTGCAAAAGGTTATAAATTCCTTTAGGTATTTTTCCACTTTGTGCTCTGCGAAGTTTATACGAATGATGAGATTTTAAAAATCGCCACATGAACAATTCACAAAATCATGCAGAGGATGTAGCCTAAACAGAATTCTTACCAAAGAAATATACAACTCAAATTTTACTCACATGACTGAGTAAATCTTTTCTAAAACCAGGTTTTGAGTTAGCAATGTTTTTCAAAAATCACGTTTCCCAGAAAAAGTAATTTAACATTACTTTTACATTTTACAAAATGAATAAGAAATTATGAACATTTAATACACAGCACTTTTGCATATTACGCGCTTTTTCACCTGTACAGCATCATTTATATTATTAGATACCCTAATTTTTCTTCTGGCTTCTTAATTTTGTGATTGTATCATATCAGTCTATATTGTTAAGTAATGAAGTGATTTCTAATCACTCTAAAACACTTAAAAATTCAAAAAATTCATCCCTAATTTGGATAATGGCTCAATATAAAACTATAAAATAAAGTATGTGTTTCAATACAAATTATTTTTTGGTGTTACTTACCATAATGCATTATTAAAACTTTTTTTGGCATTTTGAGTCAAGGCATGAATGAATTTCATTATAAATTTCTGGTGATGTACTTCTATAAATATGATCTACTCTATATTCATTAGATCCTAACGTAGATCCATATTGTTATACGTGTAAAATTTTCCCAAAACAATAATTTATTGAATTTTACACCAAATATTGTGATTCTGCTATACATTAGTCTTTCATTACTTGAATAACAGTGAGCAATCACAGCAATAATTGTAATACTTCCAGTTCCTTCCTTCATTAATAAATTTCCTACATTCTACCTGATACCAATTCAGTGACATTTTTTGTGAAGGTGTGTTCCCTTTTTTTGGATGTGTCTAATACACTTTATTATTTTCACAAATTCCGTTCCATAAATATTTTGGATTTCATTAAATCTTTGGAAGATTACTATCACCTATGTAACAAAGAGTTTTGTAAACTTTCTGATTATTCAAATATACGTTATACACTAAATATGTTACCCAATAGACTATTCCATACGGTTTCCATAAAAATAGTTAACATTGCTTATTGTCTTAAATATTGCTAATAATTTTATTCTCTTCAATTTTCAATGTAGTGTCTAATTATTATGTTTCATATTTATTTTGTTTGATTAGATTTAAATATGAAGGTAAAATGGTAAGTTAATTTACAGAACACTTATTGTGATTCAAAAGAAAGCTTAAATCATCAATGTATTTATAAGAAATAAAATTATCTCTATCAATATAATTACATTCGTCATAGTGTTAGTAGATATTCCCTACATCATTATCTCTAATGTAATCTGCAGGAAAAAACCCTAATTTATTTAACATTGTTTTATCTTTATAGCTATATAATATCAATTTCTCTAAATATAATAATAACAGAATATTTAATCATAAACAATGAATTTACTATTATTATAATACATGTATATAATAAATAGTACTTAAATTAGATTTTCTATAGCTATATCGAATTATAGAGATCTTCAAAGTAGCAACTTTGAATAACAAATAAATCTGTCTTTTATTTTATTTATAGTATCTTTAAACTATTTTTAAAAAAAGTAGTTTTATTAAAAGTATCTCGTAATAATTTTGCAATAATTTACATGCTTTTATAATAAAAGAACTTGCACCATTAATGACTGTTCTAATTTTAATTGGGTCTTTATGAGTTTTTGAAGTGATAAAGAGCTGCGGAAAATTAATTTTGTTAATTTTTCAACCTATTTTTTTATAGATACTATACTATTTTTATAGATATATACAGTAAATATACTATTTATTTCAATGTCCCTTTTTTATCTTAATAATCATTATTTTCTTCTATATATTTATTAATAATTTAAATATAATAACATTTGCATATCGCAATATATTTATTTGAATCTTTGTCAACATAGCGAATCATAAGGTCTTTTCATAATGAATAATTTTGTAACATATTGGACTTTAATACAATCTCCAATTTTAAAATTTATCATTAAAATAACTTTATAAATCTAGTATTTATTATCATTAAATGCTTCAACAAGGAAACTATATATTTAATGGCCTCAAAAAAAATCCTATTTTGAATGAAATTGCTATAATTTGCAAACATAATCCAAACGTCTATACTCATATACATTATGCCACCCAAAACTCTAACCTTTACTTTTTACCTATTATCAGTAATGGTACTCTTAGGCTCTTTAGCAATAAAATCTCTATATATTCTGTATAGTTATCTTTCATTTGATTTTTCATATCTCTAAAAATATTAGAATTCATCGCACAAATGCACACACAGACATATATATATATAGGATCAAAACATAAAAATTATAATTCAAAAAGTATCCATTATAACCGAATTCAATATATTTAAATCATATATTTATCTCTGAAAACTAAATATTTAAAGAAATGTACAAAAAACTAAGTAAAAGTAATATAACTTAATAAAAATTATTATAGTTAATTAAACATGCAAAAATTTTAAATTAAATTTAAAACAAAAATCTCTTAACTGAAAAATTAAAAAGTATATATATATACATTTTTTACATTTACTATTTACATAACCATTAATATTAATTTTCGTTTTGCCTTCATAATTATACTGTAATTAAAAATCTGACTAAAACTTTCCAAACTTTTTCTCCAAAACTGAAAAATGAGCTTTAGCAATTTCCATCTAATGTATATACTGTTATAAAACTCTTGTTCAACTTTGAGATATTCTCTTCAAATTTTCAGTAGATACTTTTACGTACTTTGAGTAACATAAATAATGATCAAAGAATAAGAAATCATTTTATTATTGCTTTATGTTCTTGTTTTCATTCACATTTTATCTACAAAGACTATTTTAATTTCACTTATACTAGGTCCTTATAGGAAAAAATATTAAGGGGTGATAAAAACATCTGAACAAGCAATTTTCAACCTACAATACATAAGTATAATGCAAGCAGTGAAACCCTAGATGGCGTTGTAATTAGAAGCGTAAAGTACGAGTTTTCTTACGCATCGTCATTTCTATAGTGGATTTTAGGAGGCATGGTGAAGTACAATGATCACAAAAAGGCCATGCCTCCTGAAATTATCAATAGAAATGACGATTTTGGAGAAAAATCGTGCTTTATGCTTTCCATTACAGCGCTGTCTAGAGTTTCACTGCTTGCATTATACTTATGTTTTGTATGGTGAAAATTGCTTGTTTACATGTTTTCTATCACCCTTTAAACTTTTGACTATTTGTTTCGAAACATTCTGTATTTCCTAAGACTTAGATCAATATTTTCTTTTCATTTTTGAGTAACACATAAAATTTTGAGTTACACAAATCCAAAAAATAAAATTTTTCAGAAATACCATTAACATGATTTATTAAAGTAATATTTGAAGAGTCACTGCATTTATTTCATATGTCATAATTATATCTTTTATTTAAATTTTGTACTGATAGCTTACACAGATTTCCTCCTCTGTATGTCTTTAAATTTAGTTGTGAACTGTGACTCATATATCATTGAATTTGATAATTTATACAGTCTTTCAAACAGTAAATTCAAACAGTTCATTGTTTAAAATCAACATACTGCTTTGAGACTCTTAATTTTAAATTATAGTCGAATGAAAAAGATTGTGATTCATCCTCCTAAATTGCAGACCATTCTAAATGGGGAAATCTAGCTTCTATTGATTTTCAAGAATACAAGGCTCTAATAATGATATAAAAGGTAAGACATTTAATTTCCAATTCAACTTTAAGATCTCAAATTAATATACTTGTAGTCTTTCACAATATAATTGAATGACTGCTACTTATTGAAATCGGATATTTAATTATATGTACATGGTTACAAACTATTTGCTTAAAATGTTCTAAATTGATTAAACTTTTTTTTTCATACCAAACAGATAGCATAGCAAAAAGCATACTGTTCGTAACATTTATTACATAAACATTTCTGCCAATCTTAAATAGATTTAATTTTATATATAATTTACTGTAATGTTTGAGGCAATTTCAATTTTAATAGATTGAATGATTTAGTAGTAATTTTTAAAGAGTTATAATTTAACCTTTAAAATGATAAAATATTAATTTGTTTTATATGATAATTCTGTTTTGCTCCACTTTAATTTCATATATTTAAATTTCATACATACTGCATTCGTTTGTTAATAATATTAGATAATTTGAAAGAAGGAGAGAACAATTAAATGCAACATAAACATAAAAATACAACATTAAGGCAAGTTAAATGATATTCATTTCTTTGAAAATCTAATTACGAAAGAAAAGGAAAATCTACTTCCTTTAGATGAATATATATGAATTACATTATCATACTATAAAAAACATGGCTTTAAAAACTGATTCTAAAATAAGTTAAACTACCTTACTATAAGCTCTAGAAACAACAAAAGGCAAAGCAAAATATTTGGAAGTTAGCGAAAAATGCTATATGACATATATAATTATTATTTCTTGAATTAAATTTTAATCGCTCCTTTAATTTGAAATAAAATCTGGAACAATTTGCTTATGATTAACTCTATGGAACTCGAAACCTTAAAACTTAACAATTTTCAAATTTTCGGAGACAAATGCACTTAAATGTTAAAAATGCATCTAAACATTTTGATTCCAAATTGTTAAAGAAACTATAAAATCTTCTAGAGTTATCGAGGAAACCCTGTTGAAAAAAATTAGAAAATTCAAAATTTTCAAAAAAAAAAAAAAAAAAAAAAAAACCTAAATCAATATGTAAATATACAAATTTCAAAATTATTTACAATACCAACCCAAAGAAAAACTAAAAAAAATTAAATTATTATACTTTAAATATTGTCTAATAAGTTCAATAGAGATTTTACATCCAAACAACTTTTGTAGTCGTATTCAGGTTATTAAAATATCCTGTGTTTCTGACACAATTTTGATATTGCGTAATATTAAGTATTGAATTAAATTCCTAAAAATATATATTTAGATTGAAACAATTACCTAAATCCCGGAACTGTATGAACAATGAAAGAGAAGAGGTCCTTTTTAGCATATATTTTACTCAAAATTTTATCATCTCCTAACTTTAAAGCAATATTTAAGTATTACACTTCATTTATATTATTATTAGTTTTTATTAGATTTAAATACTCTAAAACAAGAATTAAGAAATGTTTAACATGTTTATAATTATTAATTTGAAAAAGAATAACATCGTCAATATATATCTAAGAATTCGAAAACTTTTACAAAAATATCTTCATAAAAATATAGGTAAATACTGACTAAACAATTACTTGCAGAACTAGATTATGATACATATTTAATCTGTTAATAAACCTTATTAATAAAATTAAATGTTATAATGATTTTTATTTACAATTAATGCACACATATAAGTTATTAAATTGTATAAATGTATATAATGATCTCACATAAAATTTAGTAAAATTTAATTTGCTTATTTTTCCTTTTCTCTAACTCAAAAGCTTAGAGTTAATTCCTATTTTATAATCAAATTTACAATTATTCTTCAATTTATACAATGACGCGCTAATAATATTTGTTGAATCAATGTTTCCATATCCATAAATCTATCAGAAGTAATCTCTACTTTTCTGATAGATGTCTCTCAACCATATCCCTCATTACTCCTTCATTTTAATCCACGTAATATGGAGAAATGCTTAGATTCACTACCTGTAAAATTGTCAGCACGGTATAGATGTAGATGCTGGCTTTTCTGATGGAGTCGAGGAGCTGCGTTTCTTTCTTTCTTCAAAATATGAATACACATTGCTCCTCTCTCTGAGTGAAATTAATAAATAAGCCTAAATGAAATAGAACTATTCATTTCATCTAGAATAATAAATGCATTTCTTCTCGTCGATTATGACGTGTTATATCTATATATGTATGCATAATGCATTATATTTTTAACGAATATCTATGTAAGTTACGAAAACTCTCGTATGTGACTGAAATATTCCTTGATGAATTCTAATGGCAAAAAAAAAAAATTTGCAACTTAGAAAATTTCTTATTACGCAATTTGATTCTTACACAACAACTAAAGTGTTTCTTACATTAATATAAATAACAGTAAACATTTGATCAATATTTTTTCCCAAACCTCCTGGTAATCAGTAATTGCAACCTTCCTTACTTGTCATTAAGGTCCTTTGATTAGGTTTGAAAGGGAAACCGAAAGACCTTTAGTTAGCTAATGGAAAACACTAAACAAATGGAACTGGGTTCGATAAGGACAAATTGTCTTCATAATAAAGCGAGTGACGACTCCAATGGAGGCATGACATTTGTAACTAATGCATTTCCTCGTAGTGATTGATAGAGCACGCAACTCAATAGAGAAATATTAATGAGAATAGACGATTCCAAAGACAGAAAAGGATACTCGTATTTAGTACTCAGTTGATTGTTGCTTCAATGATAAAAGGATATTATTAGTTCATTCTCTTGAAGAGGATTCCTAAGCTGTAGTTATAATTCTGTAGATGAATTTATCTGTATAGTAAGATATACCGAAACTTTATGTAGAGTTTCTTACGTACATTAATCCATTATCATTTTAAGGCATACAAAACAATTTTTTTCCTTTTTATAATAATTTTAGGTATAACAATCTGTGGTAACTCAAAGTATTTGTTTGTTACCTTAGAAATCCAAATGCGTAATAGATAGTTTTATTATTTTCGACACTGATTGCTTACTCTCAAATACTAATTCCCTATTTTAGTAATAAATTTTGATTAGGTTCCAACGAATTTATTTAATTGTCAAGAATCACGATAAAAGTTTTATATAGTGCTGTCTTAAATCCACTATAATAACTTTTATCAATTCGAAATTAAAATTATAACTAGAACTGACATTAAAAAATAATAAACAATTAGATAAGTGTCTTACTAACAGAAGCACTTCTGATTTTGTATTACTTTACTGGCATTGTATAGATTTATCATAAGCGCATGTGAAGTGTAAATAACGATATCAGTAAGATAATACTAAACGAGAAGAATTGAGCTTGTAAAAGTTATTTAACTATTAGAAATTGAAATACAATTTAGAAAATTCTTTTCAATTCCTCAATAAATAATCTTGATATGAATCAATTTGGAATGATTTTCATTCAGGTAGAATACATTTAATTCATTATTATTTTATTGTTAACGGTATATGGCCATCAATTAGTGTAATACTTTATTGAACTATAAATCTTATGTTGTATTTCTCTTCACTATATCCATTAATTTCTTGTAATATAAATAAGAGTTTAATAGATAAAACTCATTTATAATTGTTAATAGGGCTTGTTTAAATAAAAATAAAACATTTGGATGATTAATTACAGAAAGGTGAGGTATCAATTTATGTGAATCGGTTTGCATTTTGGATCCATATTCCTAAGGAATTTTCTTTTCTTTAATGAAGCATATGTAACAATTTATAAATATATAGATTAAAATATACTTTTTAAATCTTATTATTATTTCTTTTTAAATATGTTTATTTATAATGTGCACACACACACACGCAGATAGATAGATAGATAGATAGATAGATAGATAGATAGATAGATAGATAGATAGATAGATAGATAGATAGATAGATAGATAGATAGATGATAGATAGATAGATAGATAGATAGATAGATAGATAGATAGATAGATAGATATAGATAGGATAGATAGAAGGATAGATAGATAGATAGATAGATAGATAGACAGATAGACAGATAGACAGATAGATAGATGGAGATAGATAGATAGATAGACGAAGACAGATGACAGATGAGATAGAAGATAGATGATAGACTGAAGATGAAGATAGACAGATAGATAAGATAGATAGGATAGACTAGATAGATAGGATAGATAGATAGAGTAGATAGATAGATAGACAGACAGATCAGATAGATAGATAGATGAGATAGATAGACAGATAGATAGATAGATAGGGGATAGATAGATAGATAGATAGATAGATAGATAGATAGATAGATAGATAGATAGATAGATAGATAGATAGATAACATTAGGAATCAAATAAAGTAGTTTAAAATATAAGAGAAAATAAAAAAAAAGAAATTTGGAAAACATTTAAGAAACCTAGAATTTTTTGTAACAAGATAAAAAAGGAAATTAATACATTCATTATTGTAACAGGTTTTGGACTGTTAAGTTAGGTTATTCTCTAGAATTATATACCTAAATACCCTACATCAACAATATATTTACAGAAATTAAAGATATATACATATAATATTTGGATTCTGCACAAGTATTTTTAAACAAGTCAAACATATTTCCCCTTTTATTTTGTTATGACTCTCCCATTCCAGATCACAAGAAAATCATTAGATATAAAATTATAGGCAATTGCAAATTAGATTCGTATTTTTATCTTTCATAAAAGGTTAATATTTTTTTCACGCTTTTTAGTTTGCTATTTTCTAATTTATTTACTACCGTAATGAATTCGAGTAAGTTATTTTATATTTGTCGTTCTTTTGAATGTAGACAGCTGTATTCTGTATATATTTTGTATAAAAATGTATTTATCTATTATTTTGTGGATATAATTTTTCATAGCCTGGAATGTACAAGAATATCGTTTTGATATTTGTTTTACACTATATTTTTTATATAGTTCAGTTTTTTATCCGTTATATTTAATTAAGTTCCCTATACTTTCTAATAAAACGTCTCCTTTTGAAGATGCAAATTCATTTTCTTTCGATTTAAGATATAATTCAAAACAGGTCTTAAAATATCCAAATAAAGCAGTATAAGAATAAATATACGCATAAAAAACTTCCCTGTCTTTCAAATATTTAAAAAAATTCTCCCCAGTAGAAAAAAATCTAACGGGAAATTGAAGATGACAAGAAATTTGACTGAAAATAAACCTTATTTTCTATTACAGAAAAAAATAAATTATACGTGAACACGCATATACTCGCTACGTTTTTCTATCAATAAAAAAAACTAAAAAATATGTGTATGAATTATGTTTCTCTATTTATCATCTGTTTTCTTCTCTATCAGTATATTCTACTAAATTGAATTCTTTTACAACTCACAAAAAAGGGTTCTTTCATTTAAAATCTGTCTTTTGAGAAGAAAGAATAATAAAAGAATCAATAATAGCTTTTAAGTAAAATATTATTTGATTTGTTGGATAGAACATAGACCCATTTAAATTTAAGAAATATAGTTTTAATTTTATCATCAGTTTTTTTTCACAATTTCTATGTTTTATAACAATATATTTTTTAACTTTTTATTTTTTCCTTCCGGAGATTTTTAAAGTTCAAATAAGACTAAAATGTTTTGTATAGGATAAAAAAAAAGTATGAATTGAGACATTGAGTTTAGAAATAAAGAAATGAACGTTTGAAAATATTATTATGCTCTTTCTTCAAGAAAAAATATAAAATATGAAATCTTAATAAGGAATAAACAAATTCTGCATACGGATCAAGATATAATATAGTGATAAGGAATTTCTAATGTGATTGAAATAATCAATCTAATGTGATTTTTTTCAAATAGCATCCTATGTTGCATTCTCAAGTTACATTTATCGTCTTTGTAATCCCTTTATAAATATTTATTATTTTATTTATAATAGCAAATTAATTAAAAAATCTCTAACAATATTTAAAAACGAGTCCTCAGTTTTTTTTAAAGTAATATTTAGCTTCTACCAGTAAACAATATTTCAAGTTAGAGGCAATCAAGCCAAGTTAAGATCATTGACATATTATAAATGATTTTACAAAACTGTCATTCTCGTCATCTGATCATGATTCAAAATTTTGAAATTAATTATCAGTACTCTCGCGCACATATTAAACTACATATATTAAAAATAATTTATTGATAAGACAAGCCATATACGTTTCTTGGTCCCAGTAATGTAAATAAAGTTAATCGTAAGTTTTTGAACTCCCGTTTTTGTCAAGTAAAAGGATATAAATTTTCAAGAAATTTGAAATTTTTACCTATATTACTTATGCAAAAAATAATTATTAATATTTTATGTTTTTCTATAATACAAGTATTCAAATTATACCATATATATATGTGTCTGTGTGTGTGTAATTAGCTAAGAGATATAAATAGGTTCACTTGTTAATATTTTAAAATCAAATTTTACTTAAGTTTTTTGGATAGTATTATTATAGATGTATGGTTGAATATCATTATAATAGGTTTGTGAATGATTAAGTATTTTCTAGAATTCACTAATTTCCTTTATCATTGTTCTATTATTTCTTTCATAGAATTTATCCGTCAGGAATAAACTAACAAGCATAATGTTGAATCACTAATATTTTCCTTAAAAACATTAATCTGTTAATTAATATAATTTGCGAAATATGCAACAGAAACTTTGTTGCCATTGTCAAGAGGAATTAATGGAGAATGCGAAGGTTGCATATAGTATTGAGTTATCGCCTAGCCATGTTAACTGAAATGAGATTGCAGTTTATAGACTGGGGCAGCGATATAATCAGTCAAGCACAAATTCATATAGAGAAGGTTCTGACAGAGTAAGATGCTCGAATGGATGTGCTGATCAATGATAATGACAAATGACATTGAGGAACAGATTAGCTTTGGCATTCTGCCTACCAGTGGATTGGAATTTTATTGTTCATCACAATCAAAACTCTCAACACAATAATTTTTAAATACTTTTTGTGATGTAATCATCAGCACAATTTTTTATATAACACCACACGAGAACATCACACAAAATAATCTTCAGTATTATTTAAGAGAGTGAATTAGAGTTTTCTGTAAGTATATAGCGTTTATGGAGATATGTATCATTATAAGAATTGACCAAAATAATGTATACTTTTTCCTATTGAAAAAATTGATACAACGCGTACAGGATCCTAGCCTTTGGGTTGCTGATGATGTTCCATAAGCCTATCATCAAAATGACTGCTTACTCTTTTTGAACATTGGCATTCCTGACAAATATTACCAATATTTTGCAAGAATTCATTCAGTAAGATTACAAATTGTACGTCCATTTGAAAAAGACTCACCCATAATGATCCATCAGGTATATGTATCAGCAAATTTAATCGGTTTCTAGCATAGACTTATTTAAATAAAACATTTTATAAGAACCACGAACTTTCACAATGCATTTCAGATTATATTTCTGCTAGAAGTGAATGATATTTTTAATATTTTAATGAAAAAGAAAGCAAACCTCTTTCCTTTTAATTCTGTGAAACAGTATTCATTCATGTATAGTTTTTCTGATTTATTATTTATGACATATTATAATGAATGTTTCATTAATGTGATGATGTTCGATACATAATATAGATTTGTAGTATAGACGTATTTGAATTAGTCTATGCTATAAAGTTGTGATAATTTCAAGTAGATTCAACAGTTTTCTAAATGTTGGATCACTATGACTGAGGAATTTCCCAATCAAAGTTGCAATTTGATATCTAACTGGATAAAAAAATATATTCTTATATATTAGGTATAAATAAAAAAAATTAAGCACATTCTCTGATAGGAATATTTTACTAAATCATAGCTTACATCACTAACACATAAACCTTGTATTTGTCTAAATATTTTTAAATTTGGAATTCAGTACTGTAAAGTTTTTATTAAGTGTAATGCTGACTGTAATGAAGAGATTAAATTACATTTTCGTAAATTATACTTTCTCTGGAACAAATAACTTCAGTAATTTCATTTGTTGCTGATAATATTTAATGTTTTTTACGCGATTCATTATAATTTTATTTATTAAATGCGTTGTGACAAATGTATTATCCTTCTATATTAAGATGGGAAAAATGAAACCTTTTGCTTATCTTTGTTTTTTCTTCACTATTTTGAAGCGTTTTCAAGTTTGAGTAATGCCGAAGAAAATGATACATTATATCTACTTAAATAAGAATTGTTATCATTATATTTAAATTAATTTCAAAAACATAATTTCTTCTCTATAGAAAGAACTTTAAAATCGAGGGACAAAATAATCGTATACCTTTGAATTATTAATGTAAAATTCATCTTATTTTTGCAGAACATGTTGGATTGCTATGCATATTACTTTCTTTATCGTATTGAAACAGGATTTTTTTTTTATATTTTCGGAATTTTTTGTGAAAGTTAAGTTTTAATTATTAAATGTAGTTGGCAAAAAGCCTATGTTTTTGAATCATTCTTCTACATAAGTGATTGACTCCAGTTCGATAATATTTCAGAAGTGTCAATCTACACAGATGCGTAAATAGAAGCATTTTATCAATTACATTGTCGGAATTATATTTATCATCCTTTCTGAGATATCCGTGAATATCTTACATATTTTGCTAGAAGTCCCGATTCGCAGGGTCATATCGTGACAATCATAACCAACGAATGTAACCTCAAGGGAAATCTTATAAGCAAAGGAAAATACAAGGCAAAGAAACCATTATATCCTTTCCCGGAGCACGCAAGTATGAGATAGTTTCCCATGAGAAATACCAAAGATACTTTTTTCCCTTCTGAGATTGGTCTTGGAAACTACATAAGAATATTTTAAGACAAAACTGAGATGAAACCTAACGAAAGCAGCATAATCACCATTTACATTAATGAAATGATATCCAGTTCTATATATAAATTCTTAATATGTTATATGATGGGCAATTAGTGCTCCCTTTGTAGGCCATGGTTTGGGACTCTTTCCACTGTCCAATAAAAAAAAATTACTGATACTGTGAACTATATGGGATATAATAGATAATGCACCAAGAAAAAACCATGAGAGGAATGTAAAAATACTAATACTGTCATATTTAATGTATCATTATACATTCAAGTTAAATAGTTGTAGAATTTTCAATATAATTTTTAATTTAATATGTATTGACGATCGAACAACGTGTTCTTGTGATTTAAAAATTAAAATTAATACAGAATTATTTCATTAAAAAAAAATTATTCCCTTAGTTAACTTAGGACTAAAAGAAAATTATACTATTTTAATGATTGTAGGTATAAGTAAATGAAAGAAATACTACAAAATAGTATTGCTGGAAAAAGTCAACATAATATATATTAAATTTCTATGAACAAAATTAAAAAAATTAAAATAATTTTATTTTGATTAAATATATAGATGACACAATATTTTTCAAGCTAATTTCAATCCTGATAATAATCCTAATATGTGTTTGTATCCATCATATTTAAATTTATTACGAAATATCAGTAAGGTTCTTGCAACAGAGTATTTTGAAAGAAAAGGTTTTATAAAATTCTTAGTACTGTTTGTGACAAAAGGGATAATTATTATTATTGGAAAATATGGTACCTTTCTAGAATAATAATATTAGTTTATCAATTTTTAGAAATGCTTCACACTATTACATCCTACATGATTAAAAATTTTAGATACAAATACATTACTTATTAAAAATAATTTAATTAAGTTCCACAAAATTTGTCTGCGAACTAATTTTTCTAAAACCCAAAACTATGAAACAGAAAGAATTATTTCTGCTAGTAAATTTTGTAATATTTTTTTGATATTTTTTTGAAATAAATTTTTAATTATAATTTTGTCTTGAATTGAGTTCCATTAAATTTTAACTAATTTTAGTTCTAAATTTTTAATGTAGATGGCGTAACTAGCAATGAATTTTTTTTCTATAAAGAGAAATATAACTTACATGACCAATCTGTCAGCCATTTTTAAAAAAAATTAAATGTTTTTTTCAATCAACTTCGAAATTTATGATGAAAAGCAACTAGACAGGCTATACCGATTGAGCAACAAGAGCATGGACATAACAAAAAGATTGATTACTCTCATAACTAATACCAGACGTAATGTCTCAGCTTGTAATTGGTTTAGCTATATGTCTCTCTGCTTCAATCCTTATCGGAATAACATGGCTGGTCTTATGTGAAAATGTTGAAAAATAAAAACAAGTGGCTGATACTCATAGAAAAGAAAGAGGCGAAACAAAAATAAAATTTTTCTGGCATTTTTGGGCATAAAAAAGAAAGAATGTTAGTTTCTTATGTCCCTCAGAAGGAGCATCAAAATGTACTGCTTATCAGAAATGTAGATATGAATGATTAAAACAATTAATAATTTGATGACTGGAAAAGATTGAGATAACTTATTACACTGAGCATAAGATAAGAGAAAAATTGAAAACAATATTCTTCACTTATTATGTTGTAAGGTGGCCGATGGCTATATTTTTGTCAGCCGTGCACATTTTGCAGGAATACATTCTCAAGTTATTCATATATATAATAGAAGCACTTGAAAGTCGGCTGTTTGTTAGAAAATCTAGGAGAGAGCTGACTGATAGACACTTGATCTTAGGTGATCACTTACGCCTCGTTTATTTCTTTAGATTTCTAGGCGTACTTAAGAAATTACATTTGTAAATGAAAAACCTAAAGACGATCTTTCGAGAATCGATGGTAGATAAATAAAAGCGTTTCTTATCGTATTGGACTACGATAACAATGAGACTAACGAAGTATAGCTGCATGTCTTGGGGGTAATATTTATGCCAGAAATATTTTGCTTCTTTGTCTTAATAGGAAAAAGTATGTTTCGTATTTTTGTGACAAAGTTAAAGGAAAGGAAGAAAGCATAACTAGTTCGTTAATGTAATTTTTTTTATCTATAAACTTTAATATTGTAGCTTTTATTGTAGTTCCAAAATTTATGTAAAATAAATTTGTAATATTTACATTGTATTTTATGAAGTCCCTATTCTTCTTTCTGTTAAATTTTTTTTTCATCATTATTCTTTGTTCGTTTAAAACGTTAAGAAATGCATACCTACAGTTATTCATCCATTTTCCCTAAAATAGAAGTGTAGAAATTTATATATCATGATATTATATCATGTATCACACATGCAACTACAGCAGTGACGTAAGTATTTCGAGGACAGTTATCGAGTGTTAATGGATTTTTATTTCTAAGTTCTCATAATATCCAACATATATTTTAATCTCCTCTTTTTACTTCATCATTAATCCTTTCCAAAATGTATAAGATATACTTATTTCAATAGTGAATTTTTGGACATTTGAGCTTATTTTCAATTTGTGTCTAATTTCTCGATCATGATGTCACACTTATTCGCATCAAATCTATTTGTTTTTATTTATGTACTGTATTTTAACTTCAGGATTGAGGAAAATCCCACATTTATGAAAACCTTATATAAATACCTTACTTATATTTTTATTTTATTCGATAGACTTAAATGTTTTCATACATAATATATCTGCTTTTGACTTAACAGGTACTAGTGTGTGTGTGTGTACAGATCACATATCTTTTTTATTTTTAAGTAAAACTATCAAACCATATTATAATTACCACGAGTATTTTAATTTGTCATGTTAAATTCACATTATTACTCACAAAATTTGCAATAATGTATGGATTTTGGAAAATGGCTATAAAACTGCATTTTAAATATCTCTTTTAATCTACATTTGATGTGAGATATTTAAAACATTATGAAGTTAGACTATTTTCTTCACTAAACTTGGGGGTATTTTGCTAATTTGAATCTCATCAAAAAACATATAATTGCCACCCCAAATGAAAAGTGACTAGGCAAATTAGATGAAGTTGTGAAGTGTAACGAATTGAATTAAGCACAGTAAAATATAAGCGAAATAGAAATGTAATGAAGGATACAAGACACAAGTGAAACGACAAAGTCATATATGTTAGAAAATTTGAGTCAATTATTGTAATTAATCATTTGTATTAAAGTTCTATGAAAGTGACTCCTGATTAGAATACTGAAAGGGGACTCTTCTACAATCAAGAAATATTTTTTAAGGGATTGAGTGATTTTGAAAGATAATTGTTAATTATTTGAATATAATCTCGCATTAACTGATTTAAGAGCGATTCAAGAGAAAGTAATTTAGCTCATTCTTAGACAGAGAATAATTTTTTTTTTTCTTTCAAGTACCTTCATTAGGAGTTTTGAATTTATTGACAATTTAAATAGACTTTACGGTGCCTGTTGGTTTGTGACATTGAGCTCTTTGTGATTTTTTCTTCGCTAACTTCCAGGATTTCAAAATAACTTGAATAGCATAAAATTACAATTTCTTGCCTAATAAATTGAAATTAGATGAAGATAAGAATGCAGCAAATTGAATTAAAGATAAATATACATAAACAGAATTGAAAGGAAAAGGAATAGGGTTGGAGGATAATGTCAGGCTGATAAATATTTGTATCTTTCGTTAAAGCATCGCAGGTAATGTTATCGATTGAAGTGTATTTTAGATAAAATGACGAAATAAGTTTAATGAATATTATATTGCTATTGTATATTTGCCTTTGGAGTCTATTAATTATTGATATGCTTGCTAGTAGGAAATATGATGCTAGAATTAACTAATTTACGGTCGTTACAGAGTTAATAACGAAGGATGACTGTTATAACTTGTAGTTATATTTTACACAAACTTTTTTATATCTTTAGCGCTTATAATCCAGGCAATTTTATGATTATAATTTTAAATTGTGTTTAAATAAAAGTATATCCCTTTACTGGAGCATGTGTCTTTTTTTACGAGAAATATAAAGATTATTTAACAAATAATTTGCATGTGTCTTATGCACATAATAAGGTAAATATATTCCAATGGATTTATTTCTTAAGGCATTCGGGATTTCACGAAGAAGAAATAAAATGTATAAATAATTATACTTTTTCCCTTTAAATGTTGTTTTTAGCATTATTTTACCATAATCCGATTACCCATAAGTATTATAGCATTTTTAACATCAATTGACTGTCTGTTTTTTGTACTGAATATTTTGAATTATTTTGATAAAAAAATGAGTAAGATAAAACAAAAAGGCAGTTATTCTTTCGATAGTCTAAATCAACGGTATTAAAGTCAGAAGTAAAATTATTCCAGAAATAGGAAGAACTGTTGAAAACATTGTTTTTTTTTTCTTTTCTTATTAGATATAACAGCAAACAACAAAGTTCTGCTATAGACACTAAGAAATCTTTCAACTCCCTGAGTAATGTAAAAGTAAGGGGGAAAAAAGGAAAGGAAAGAAATAATTTTATCAACGGAATACAGAAAGACGGAATTCTATATTTTTAATGACGAGTATTTAATGAATTTTTCTGCAGAGCGAATAAAGCATGATAAATTGGAAGTAAATGTTAATTCATATAGTTAGCTGAATTGTAAAAGAAGAACAAGATTATTTTTCAAATCTGCCAAATCCAATTGATTCCTATCTGCTATTGGAACAGCCATCGTTTTTATGAATGACAATGCTCGACCACAAAGGACTTCTGATGTTCAGAAGCTACTGGAAAGTGAAGATATCACTAAAATGAGTAGGCCAGCTTTCTCGCCTTATTTAAAACCCATAGAACATGTGTGGCATGCTTTGTAGAGAAGCCTTGTGGCACGATTACCTCCTCCAGGGAACATCCAAAAACTGAAGAAAAGGCTGATTGTGGTATGGGCTATCATATCTCAAGAACTGTTGGACAATCAGGAGCTATGGAGAGACGGTGCAAAGGAGCCATTGTACTAAGGGGTGTGCATATCCCATACTAACGAACATCCGCTTGTTGTTCTTCCTCTCGGACAGACGATCATGGGTAACGATAATATGAGTTCAATAAAGTTTTTTTTTTTTTTTGCTTTGATTCCATATTATATGCATTAAATTTATTTTTGAGCAACTATGATTTTGTCATCGTATTACAAAATGCTATCTCATTTCTGATTTTCATGTCTCTCAGATGAATTATCGTGGAGTTATGGCAAAAAATACTCTCGCTGCTTAAGTTTTGAGCATCAGTATATACCCAGTAGCAGAGTACTCTATTATGTGCTCGTCTTTTCTTGCTAAAACTGCATTTCATTTTATGGAGTATTTCAAATGGTGCGTGTATTGCAGGTATATTTATCTATTATGTTAAATATTCTAGGTAAAAAATATTAAAAAAATAACAAATAAAGCTTTGAGTTTATGAATAATTTGTTATGACTACATTTAATTGTAATACAAATTATCAACTTTATAAAATAATCGTGATTTTTCATTGTTGTGAAAGTTATTTTAATTCAAGTGTAGGAATAGAAATAAAATACATCATTCTGATGATGAAATAATAACTATAAATTAAATTATTCAATTCTTCAACTAAATTTTCTGGGATTGTCACGTGAATAGTTCTTCAAACATTTATTATCTACACAATTTAATATTCATAATTTTCTCTTTGAAGGACCTCCCACGTTTATGAGACAAACCAAGTTCAGTTTCCTAAAAATATAAATAAGTAAAATAATTAAGGAATAAATGAATTTTTTTTCTTCCATTGAAAACACATTAAAAATAAAAAGTATGTTAATTTTATGCAAAATGTGCTGAATGCTGAATGGGGTGGAATTTGTGGATGAGATGTTATATCGATTATATGTGCTTGATTATTTATGAATAAAATAAATTTACTTACATAAAAAATACATAAGTTTACATATAATTCAAGTGGAGAGATCAATTTCTTCTTTGGCATAAAGCTGAAATTTGGAGAAAAAGGTGCCAGCTAAGGTATTCTCCTAGTCATTTCAGTGAGGCTCATGATTATGATGTCCATCGCAAATATCTTTCGTGCTGCTTTACAGCGTGACGTTAATAAACATTTATTGCCGCACACAACAATTCTCTGAATGCTAATAATGACTGCTATTGCTTTTAAATTAAATAGTGAGACTGTTTGAATTCTGAAAATGAAATCATTTTTCCTTGTTAAAGATTTGTGAGTCATTTTACAGATTAAAACACATAATACAAACCCTTTTGAAGCAATAAAACATATCTTATCAAGCTTGTTTTATTTTAAAAAGAATTTCATTTTTAAAAATATTGGGAATTTTAGCTTTAATTACCTTTTACTTTAAGCTTAGTAGGATATGTAAGCATCTAAGTTGATATGTAAAACAATACTAAATAATTATAATAATTGTTATATTCTAGTAAAATAAATAATTGCTATATTTGAATCCATGAAATGTTAATGTATATACTTAACAACCAAGAACTTTAAAGGAAAAAAGCATTTTTTCAAAAATATAAATTTATTCTCAACATTTTTCTTAAGAAAAGTGAAAAAATCTTTTTCATACATGTAATTTAAGATTTCAGATTCCATTACTAGTTTTAAGTCCATTCTTGTTTCCTTTGTATAGAAACTGTATCTGAGTTTTAAAATATAACAGAAAAAAAATTATATTCTTCCGAGTTTCTTACTTTTCACCAATTACAATCTTTTAAAGCTTCCCTTGTTAAAATAAATACTCCAGAAATTACAATAAGATGCACAGAGAAATTTTCCATCTATTTATTTTCAGTCAAAGTCATACCAGATCTGATGCAGTCATTATTTTTTGAAAGAAGAATACTGTAAAGAAAGGGATATTTTTCCTTTACTATTCTGGGGGTTTCAATTTAAAACATTTAATGAAAAGAATCGACTTTTTCGAGTGGTAAAAGAAATATTGTAAGAAATTAAAACATTTCTTTTCAAGACAAACCATTATAAAATGTGAAGGGAAAATTTTCAATTACATTTTAGGTTTTGAAAACTTTTGAATGTATTCAAAATAAAATTTGAAAAAAAAGAATTTTTCCGCCTTTAGGAATAATATTTTTTATTATAAGTTTTTCTATTTATTTCACAGTAAGAGTTATACGAAAAACTAAAATTAGATCAAAAGTATTTTTTCTACTTCTTGAAGATCGTGATTATTAATGAATGTCTCAAAATTTGCTTTAGGCTTTGAGAAGTGTAATTTGAAATTCGTACAACATTTCCTATCAACTTAAAATATTTCTGACAAATAAGAAACTATGTAGCACTGAAAAAACATAATATTACCCTGCCAATAAAAATCTTAAAACAAGAAAAAAAAAGGTTACTCAAGTTTTATAACAGCTTTCAAAAAATAATTGTGATTTATTATAATTACTGTAAAATTTCAAAAATAACTTTTCATAAAAGCCACATTTTTATACGTTATTATTAGACATCAAGTTAACAAAGAAAATATTTCTCTGCAGAATCTACTGTAAGTGATTATTTTCGATTATATATTATGTTTAGTACAACAATGATTACTCTATATTTTAACTTATTCAACATTCATTACATTTTTCTCATTGAGAGTATCTTTCATAGTTATAGCCAATTTAGCTATTATTTAGACAGTAATATAGATACATTAATAAATTTCAAATGTTTAGGTAATGTTCCATCAATAAGAACAACTTGAAAACAACTGAAATTCAATTCCCTTTTTTTTTTTCATTATTGAACTTCTATCTTCCAATCATTGAGAATGGAGAACATTCAAACTGAATATGACAGTTCGAAACACAACAGTAACTAAAACTTACCCTAAAAATTATTTGCATTGTTTAACATAAGCATATATTCGCATAGTAAGTGTCAAATTGAAAATAATTTCATAATTTCAATCAAACTCAACCGACCACTAAATAAAACAATTAAAACTAACTTCTATACTGAATAACTTCAGTCAATTTTTAGAACAAAATTTAAATAAACATGATATTCCCATCCACTCACTACGTCCCCACCCAAAATAAAATACGCTCTTTTACATTCTACGAAAAAATATAAAAAATATACAGCTTTATTTATTTTCAATCCATATCACATATATGCTTTCAAAACCATTTTTATCAAACAGCATCAGTTTCATACAAAAATAGTTTTAAATAACTTCACAAAGTGTCAATAGCATGCTACTATCCCAAAAAATATGACCAAATGTCAACATTATTGCTTTGTTTTCAAAAGTCAAACAAAACTTTTTTCCAACAATCCTTTTAAACCAATAGTAATTCTGCGCTGGGTCTGTGCCAACCAATAGAAATTCCAATTATTCCCACTTCATATCCATCAAGCGTTCGTTTATTTTTGATCACAAATTCAGCCAATTTCATCCCATCTCTACTGCATTTCCTTGCAACACCTATAATCTTGACCGCTACTGAGGTTCTTGCCACTGCAGTGGTGTTTAGGAAATAGATTTTGTTCTATTTCACTCCTCCCTTCCCTTCAGGAAAGGTGTTATAAAATGCTTAATTTCTGTATTTTCCTTTATCATAAGAACATTTTTGGTCATTATATTTCATATTGTTAAATTTTTATTACCACTATCTTTTTTTAATATAGATCTTGCCTTACTATATAAATCATAATAAAAAACCAAAATACTTGTATTTTGGGCAGAAAAAAATTAAATTAAAAACTTGAAAAAAAAAATTATCTCTTTCCTTTCTCTTATCCTTTTTTTACCTTCTGCTCCGTGCTTCGGCACAATGTAATCTATCTGTTTTTCCTACTTAATATTTTAAAATGAAACAAGAGTAAAACGCCTGCCCAGGCTGGTACTCGCAGAATTATTTGATTGTTGTTGTTATTGCTTTGTAAGATATGTGAAATTTCTATAAATATTTTCTAGATATTTGCTCAGAACAAGACCTTGGATATATGTATATAAATTAAATACTTGGGGTGATTTTAAGTAAGTACTGCTTTTAAACATAGCTGCTGTCACCATTTCACGCAGGTGCACTAAGTACCTATATCTGTGGGTTAATTTCAGATACCGGCAGGGAAGCATTATTCCGAGTGTACGTTTATTATGCACATTTAAAATTCCCCACATAAATGGCATTATGAAACACGTGCTGTATTTCGTTTTCTGTTTTGCAAAAATCATGAAAAACTCCGAAATTCATCAGTTTATTTAATGGTTTTTGATTTATATTAAATAAAATAGTTTATGCAATATTAATCAAATAAAACTGCATTAATATTCACGCCTAATTCAATAAGTAATCCAACCAGTATGATCTAGTAAAATTAGTAATTATGGAGTTTCAAATTAGTTTCCTAATAAAAGGTTAAATACTCAAATAAAATGCGAGTAAATATTTTAGAGTTTCGAAAGACTTTTTTAACGTTACCGATTACCAACATTGCATTTGAGCTTAATCAATCTTAAAGCTAAGTAAAAATCATCAAGTGAAAAATTGCGAAATGTATTTTAATACTTAATGTTTGATAACATTTATTATTTTTTGATATTTCTTCATTTCTCTCTTTATTGCAGGATATATTTCGGAATAAATTACTTTGAAATCGCAGGATTTCTAAAGAAATAAGTGTTTAAAGAGGAGAAAACAAATTCTTTAACATTTTATTCTCGCAATCACGAGTAAAACATTTTCCAAATCTACTCTTAATATTATTTTTAACAATCCATTATGTTAAAACATAAAAAAAATTTTTTTGAAAAAGATACACGAAACTATACTTATTTATTTTTGTTCAATATAATCATTTCAAGGTTAATAAGAAATGGGTTTTTTTTATAAGGATTGTTTTCAGCAGTATAAAACTTTCATTATAATAACACAAAGATATCAAGTCTTAATGTAAATGTCTGATGCAGAATTGCTAAAGAAATCAGCTTTTCGTATATATTTTTAATTAACATATTTCATTCAGAATAAATTTCTGGATTGTTTCCCTGTATTCACTACACATATTTAATTATATTCATTTGATCTTACCATTTTATCGATGAATGATTTGTCTTTTAATTATTTAGATGAATATTTATTTTCCTACTATTATGTCACTGATGCCGCTTTTTTCGATTCAATAAATTCCTCAAGCAAATTATTATTATAAATTTCACTCCCTTAGAATAATTTATTTCATAAAATCTAAGCATTTTATTTCTAAAACTAGAGTAATTTTTCTATTAACTTTTAAGAGAAAAGATTTAACTTTTAGTCTTAAAAATATAATAAGTGATAAAGTTGTCGTATGTCTAAATAGAGGAGATTGAAGCTCAAATTTCCTGGCGAAAACAAGAAATTTTCGCACATGGATTTCGTCATAAATCATTTAATTGAATAATTGGACCTAGCGCAATTTTAAGCATCAAGTTACCAAACCTTCAAGCTTAAAATATAAACTAGGGTTTACGTATAATTTTCGTCATTCGACCATGAATCTAAATTACTATGGCAATTATTTTTAAAAAGATGTTCAACTCAACTCTAATTTCAATCCCATTCGAAAATTAGTAAGCTAATACTAGTCATTATATTAAAATCTAATAAAATTTTAGTAATTATAATTTGATTTTTTAAAACTTATTAAAATTATTATCAAATTAGTATTCATTCATATTCATTTTAGTCATTATGTGTCTATCAATATGTATGTAAAATTCCGCATGACGTATCTTTAAGTCCTTGTACTACTAAATTCATTTGAAGATATATTTTATAATCTATGTGAGTGGAATGTTAAGTTTACATTTGTATAGAATATATCGTGCAAATATTCTTTAGGCAGTCAATTTTTTTAATCATAACTAAGACTTGAAATTGATATTCAAGTCCAATGAAATCTTGAAAGATTATTTCTTATGAATTAGCAATAATTATGTGACTAAATGAACTAATTAAAGCGAGTATTGCAAAACTAAAAGTATTAGATAAAATTATAGGAATTGTATTAAATACTCGTAATTAATCCTAATTTGAAAATTTATAAATATGCATTGTAAATCAGAGGTGGTTAGTAGGATACAGTGATAAGGAACAATTATTTGAAAAAGAACACGTTACTGAGATTTTAAAAATGAATAAGAGATTTCATATTTCATCTATATAGATATTCATTCAAATAATTGTATGTATTCAGATGAAGATATGACATTGATATTAAGAAGAACTATAAATGTCAAATTTAAAATCTCATTTGTAATTACTTAAAACAATTGTAAAACAACCCAGAAGGAAATTTTATTTATTAATAGTTTATGCTATGATGTTTTAATTAAAAACGTCCGAATGCAAATGAATACAATACATGAAATTACGCTTATCATCATAAAGTCCTAAATCATTGTTTCTAATTAAAAGTTAATTATATAATTTACTTGTAAAACTTAGCATTCAGATATTTTCATACCTAAAGAATAGAGCAACTTCATAAAAACGAATACAATTGTTATAAATGGTTATTTCTTATTGACGTCAAGTGTGTTCCTTTGATACTTCACTGTCTTTTATGTGAATAGTTAGAATAATGATACCAATGAAAGGTTCAAAACATCATTGAATTTCTGGCAAAGTCCCAAAATACTAGTAATATTCATGATGCTGAAGCCAATGAACAAACCTCCAAAGAAAGAAAGAAAGAAATGCATTAACTCGTATTGTAAAAAATAAATAGTTAAAAGTAATCAAGATTGTCCATGCAGAACTCCTTAACTATTTTTCCGGAAGTGGTGAAGAACATTGTTACTTTTCCTCACATTTTACTTATAGAGATATGTTATTAAAATAGAGATAAATGATATGATGCAGTTGAATCAAACCATGCATAGTTAATTTAATAAAAGAAGTATACAAAAAGGACATGGACTTCAAGAAAAAGTATGTTCAGATGCATTTATCACTTGAATAAGTATTGAATGCTGGACAGTATGTCGAAACTAAAAGAGAACTATTATGGTGCACTAATGATATCACTTCATGTAATAGCTTCGTTGCATGGGAAAGTTTTAAATCGAATGTTATTGAAAACTATTTCAGAATTTGCTGGAAAACCAGTGGATTGAATTAAAAGCTGTATAAAATTTATCAGAGTTAAAATTCTAATCGCCAGTATTGCAAATAATGGTTATGTTTACAGCATTTTATGTGCACATACAGTTTTCAACTTGTTGGATATTATGAATCTAAGAAAGGAATGATATCTTATGATACTTCAAAATAAGTTACTATAATATTTCTTAATCAAAAAAAATTTCAGAATTGAGATAATACGTACATATTTCAACTTGTTCTATTAATTATGTGTTGCTCCGAAAATTTATTTTGCACCCATATCAATAAATATACTTTTCTAATAACACATCATGTGAAATTTAAAAACCGTGTTTCATTAGTTAACATTTCCTACCAAGCCCAAGCATATACCAATAATTGACAAAATTATTATTTTAGAAAATTAAATTAATAAAAATAAGCGTTATATTTGTAGAGAAAAGCACATGTAAATATAAATCTTGAAGTATAAAAAGTCCATAAGTAATTTAAAGTAATTGAAACTAAAATTAATAAAATCAAGTTAAAAAGAACAAAAATGAGTTTCATAGTTTCTTGAATATAAAACTAGTTTTAAAGGTTAATTATATTTAACTACCTATCAGAGTATTATATGAAGTTTAAAATGAGTCTGTAAAATTCATGATGTTTAGTGAAAAATTCAAAATCATTAACTATTTAAATTGAAATAGAGATCACATTTATTTTGAATTAATGATGTTTCAAGTGATGGTTAAATCTGTTGAAAATAATGGAAAGTTTTTACAGAAGTTGTATGGTTATACAAGTTCTGCCACAATTGAATCAATAATGAAAAGAATAATACTTTCTCTCTCTTTGAAATACTTACACAATTTAAATTCTGCATGAAATGTTAAAGTTTACAATATTATTATTATTATTATTATGACTTACTTATAGAACGATAATGAGATATTTTATTAACAAGATAAATAAATCGAAAGAATAATATATTCATTAGCAAAATTTAAGGGAAATGACAGCGTGGAATAAATGGAAATATTATTTTTGAAAATAATACTATCCGCATAATGTAAATTTTTATTACATATAAGATAGTGTGGTTTTGATTTTGCGTATGCAGTAGCCAAATAAAAGACATTTTGAGATGAACATTGTGCTTTTAGATTTATATATATATATATGATTTCTAAAAACTTTGAATGATTTTAAAGATAAAGTGAGTTGTTTAAAATTAATATTTTTTTTCCTTTTATTTTAAATTATTTTCCATATTTGGAATATATCCTTTCATACCTTATTCTTTTCACAGTTTTTTCCCGAACGCATGGATTTTATTAACTATAGATTGAAAATACACTTGACTGGGAACAAAATAAATTAAGTGACTTAAAAGTAATACGTAAAAACATTAATCTGTGTTAGAATTCAAAAAATGAATAAGATTGTATAATTTATGGAAAATATTGAACTTTCAGAATTTATTCCTAATTTACTGCAAAAATAGTTTTAAACATGAATCTGCAATTTCAATTTTTTTTTTATGGAATCATAATGATATTTACAATTTGATATTACAATGATATTTACAAAAATGCGACAGTCGTTCGATAATTCCTTAAAAATCCAAAGAGATTTTGCTCGTAGCATCGAAAATTGTTGTTTTCGTAAGCAAACCCTTTTCAATGCTACTAGCACCATCATGACTCACTAGTCATCTATCTAAATTCCAATTACTCATTTTAGTGATCATGGCACTTTTCGAAATTCTTTGTTATAACATCCCAGTCAGTAAGACCATCTGAGTTTTTTTTTTTTTTTTTAAAAAAAAAATAATTTGCAGAAAGTAATCCAACATTTTGATGTTTACTTGATTTCTGATGCATAATGATAAATCCAAGTCTCACCGAAGGGGACAAATCGATTCAAAATGACGCCGAACAATCAAACAGTCAAATTTTGATTTCGTAATAAATGAATACCAAATTAAAACTAACAAACGATTCAACGCGAAAATTGTTTCAGCTCTCTTTAATAGATGTCAGTACTAACTGATAACTACAGTTTACTTTAATGATGCTATATGTATTTAAATGCAGTCGCGATATCCTGTGGTCACGGTTGCGGGGTCGAGTCTTGTGCCACTATAGACCCACCGTGTAGCCGTGGCTGATGCTCGTTAAATATGTCGAGGCTCAAAGTTCTCCCTTTGGCGTGATGTGGAAGTTGGAAGGGAATGAAAGATCAGGTGTTGTCCTCGTCACTTGACCAAGGTTCAAAATTATGAGGTCCTTCACCAATAGCCCTCGTGTTACTTCTAGTGCAAAGTTCATGAAAAAACCAAACGTCTTTAAAAATAAGTACTTTCTGAGCCGCATTTGTAATTATAATAATAAACAATAAAACATATAAAAAATGGCAAATACTTTCAAGAGATAATAAATATATAAAAGTTATTTTAATGCCTTAGAAATTTTATGAGCAATCTTGTATTATTCAGTTTTAGAAGCTGTGAAATTTTTATTATTTAATAGTTATTTCACAAGAAACAATATCCTACCTAAACATAATATATCGAACGCACAGAACAAAAAAGAACACCCTTCATAATTTTGAGATTGAGCTTATTAGTACATCTATGTCTACAGGGACTTCTGTCTTTTTATATGAGTATCCTATTCAGTACTGAGAAAAGGTTTATTGCCACTTACTCTGATATAGTTCTCAGACAGCATTGTCCTTTTTGCTAATAATCTGAAGTTTCCAGATGAGCATAAAAGTTTTGTTACTTAGTTATATCAGAGATATTTTTGTCACATATTTAAAAGGAATGGCTTAAGATAAATCATTTACTAACGGAATTTATTTGAATAACTTATAGAAATTAATGAAGATTACTTTTGATTTCATGAATTCCTATACAACATGCCTTTGTTACAAAAATAAGTCAGCAAATTTCAATTTAATAAACCCATAATAAGTATCCATTAACACTTATATTTTGCGATTCAATAACTAAGTATTCCTGAAAATATATTTATAGCCCATTACTTACAATTTTCCCGGAAAAATAATAATGATTACCCTTCTTAAGCACATGATTTAGTTGTTTATTTAAAATTACATAAATAACACACTTGACAAATAATGATACAAAAATGTGTAAATCTGAAAATTTGACTTGAAATTTGATTTGAATTGAAACTTTTGAAAATTTGAAAAAAAGAGAAAATAAGTACGAAGAATTATCACAAAATTTTTGATACACAAAAAGGACAGATACCATACTTACATTTACAAAAGTCATTACACGTATGTATTTAATGTATATTATGTATATTTTAATTGTTTATCCATCTTGATTTCCTATTATTCAATTGAAACCATAAAGTTTTTATTTGTTTCCATGTACTTTTCTTTCTAAAGTAGCTTTAACAAGCAAATAGAAATGAAAACAACTGAAATCTTCTTACTGTTGTATAAAGTTTTGAGTATGTAGGTCTTAGAATCAAACCCAGAACCGATTTGATACTCATTATCTGCAATACTAGAAAGAGGAATTTTATAGATTTGTCTAGGTGGAATATTAAATAAGTTTATTCAAAATAAAAATGAAATAAAATTCAATATATGTTATTTGAGGAGTGTGAAACATTTTAAACCAAAACTTGTAGTTCGAAAAAATTATATATGTATAATAAATTGTTCTAAATATTTGCCTTTCTTCCGTTTGGACATCTCTTAATATTTTTTTTGATTATAAGATTTAAATTTTAGACCATTTAAGTATTATATTAAAAAAATTTATTTGATTTTCATAAATATGAATTTGTTTCCTAGTGATTTATTCAGATATTTACTTTTTTTAATTTATTAAAAGTATTGATTTAGTGTTGGATAATTTCTAGACAGCCATATAATATTATTTGTTCTATTACATATTACATATATATATATACATATAAGAAGTTATATATATACATACATATATATATATATATATATATACCTTTAGAATTTTTCAAGTGTTTCGAGGCCCATTCAGTTTTAAGGAGGAAAAGAGAGCGGCAAAAGAGGAGCTTTAATAATTATATGTGAGAAAAATGGGAAGTTCTATGATTATGTTAATGAAGTACTTAAAATTGGCTTTATCTGAATACTACTGTTATAGGAGTGATTTTGTGAAACTGATATTTAAAGAATTATGAGGGTTGAAGATATTTGTTAGGGTATTCAAAGGGGAACATATGAGTAAAAAGAGAAAGGAAGAAAATGATTTCGTGGGTTCCTCATAATCACACACAGTACATTGCGTTATTTACAAAAATACAACTAGGAAGTGGATATGATTTCAAATTCGTTAGTAATGCTTACAATATAAATTAGGAAAAACGTTCCTTAAATTTCTCTTCTGAACAAACGATTGTGATTTCAAATCACATTTTTGAAACTAATCCGAGATGTTCGGTATGTCAAAAGGTAAGTATTTATCATTAATTTAAGGATATAAATAACTATTTTTAAAGTATACTTATTTTTAGTTATGTATGAGTTACTCATCTATTATAAATAAAGTTATTTTTTCTGAAATATTAAATCATTCTAACATTTTATATGCATTTTGTCACTTTGATACAATAAGATGCTATCATGTTAGGATATGGCTTCAAAGTTTCAAATTTAATTTCAATTTCGCTTACAAAACTTTTGAAGTCCTTGAGTCCATGATTTAATAAACTAATTGATCCGTGCCATATAAAACACCTGCACTAATTTCCTTATATCATCACCTAGAGTTATATGATGATAAAGATTATGAGTTCTCTATAAAACGTAGAGTTATGAAAAACTTTTAACACAGGAGGCAGCAAGTACCAACAATGCAAAAAAAAAACTATAAAAGATTGCGAATGTAAATCATCGAAGCTACTGTGTAAATAATAAGTGTTCAGCTATAGCCATTGTAAGTTGCATAAAATAGAAAATTTGTCTGCTTTATCTTTCAAAGCATTGAGAAATTCTAGTAAAAGATATCATTAAAATCTATTGTAATGTAAAAAAACACATCATAGTAGTTCTACTTATTTTATACGAAAAAGAAGGTTTATTATTGAATGAAAAAATTGTACTTAATTGTAATGATGTGTAAGAATAAGCGAGAAAAACGAATTTTGATAATTTTTTTAAGAAATTGCTTCTGATTCTATACGACCCATATGCATCATAGTTGATGTATTTCCTTCATCCTTACTCACTTTTAAACTTTTCTTTTCATTTCGAAATACCTATTGAGAACCTTTTATGAAATACCAAACTTTTATATTTATCTTGGAACAGAGGGGAATATATAAATATACTTATGCCATGATACGATGAAAATAATTTGTCATTAATTTTAAAATATTAATATTTAAACATTTTCAGTTAAATAAACAGAAATTAACTGTTAATAATTTGTTCCACATTAGACATGAGTTACGAGGTAAGCAAATCGGAAACGTCATGGCAATCATAACTTTCTTCTTTTCACTTCAGTAACTAAATCAGAGAAGAGTTAAACTTTCCCTGTTTCGGAAGTTAATGCAAGCATTATTTAGGTCACGTAGTCTTAAATTTAAATAAATTTTTGTATTTTCTATGGTGATTAACTATCTATAAGGGGTTATCACTTCGGGCTTGAAACATGGGAAGCGCTAAATCAGCAATTTTAGAAATCGCATGATTGAATAAATGAAAGATGAAATGGAATTTTATGAGAAAATAAACTTGAACTTCTTATTGTGATAGTGATAGTCAATGTATGGGATAAATTAAGAAATTAAAATTAATTTAAGATATATATATATATATATATATATATATATATATATATATATGAAAAGAAACCTAAAGTATCTTCAAAAATTAATTCACGAAAATTGTTTTGTGCAAAGTCATTTCATACTAATCATAAATCACACATTGAATCCAATTCAAATAATGAACCAAATTATGATCACTGTAATCATATTTCTAGTATATTACAGAATAAATTACAAGTCATGTGAAATGTATGTGATTTAAGTAAAACTATCATAATAAAACAATTTTTACATTGAATTCTTCTCACTCTATAAAAAAGTGGTGTAATACTTGACAAAAATTAAGCAAACCACTTGAACTACATCACTATTAGATTCTGAAAAAGCGCACATTTAATAAAGAGTTAGTTGTATATATAAGAGTTAGAAACAGAAATAAAATTCAATTAAGTGATTGTTAAATATATATATATATATATATATATATATATATATATATATATATACACTTACAAGTCATAACATTTCATTTCATCAGAGAAAAACTCGAAAAGATATTAGAACTTTCTTATTGAAATGAAATATTATTAAAGAGATGCGATGATCATTTTATAATTGAAGAAATATATTTTTTTAATGACACTAAATATATATATATATGTGTGTGTGTGTGTGTATATACATGTATGAAATAAATATACTGAAAATTTACGAAAGAATTATTTAAAATATTTAAAAAGACAAAAATCCAGAAAGAAACGTAAAAATGAAAGAAAAAAAATAAGTGAAAATATGGAACCCAGCAAGTCAAAAAGCAATTTCGGGCTGAGGTCCGAATAAGCGGGTTTAAACTAGTTTAATGGTACCAATCTTCCCCCTTTGAAACTTGGTAGGCTGAATTGGGAAATCCAAATTATAAAAGAGTTCAATGATTAAAAGATGCAAAAAAGTTCAGCGATAAAATCTACAAAAATAAAATCTATAATTCTAAAAATTATCAACAATTCAAAATATAAAAATTACTTACAAAAATTCAAACAAATGAAGATTCAAATATGTGAGTATATATATATATATATATATATATATATATATATATAATATGGGTGTTGTTTGTAATTATTTAACATTGTTATAACAAAAGAGTAAATAGAATTTTAAATAAAATATTTTCAAATGTCTGATTTTTTTTCTTTTATTCCTTTCTTTTTTATTATAAAGGAATATCATTCTTTAAGATATTAAATAACGAATTTAAAGACCATATAAACGGATTGTGAAATAAAGAATATACATTTCTGGCTAGAGCCATTGAATATTGAACTTAATTTTAAATTTGGTTTCTTTCTATAGATAAAAGAAAATTATCTTGGTCAGATTAACATATTGTAAGAACAGGATATGAAAGTTTAAAAATTTAAAGAAGTAGTTATAACACTTAAAAGAGCCTTTAAATGATGATGATGGATTGCTGATGAACCTAAAGTAATTTTTTTCATGAAAAGTACCTAGATGAAATCATCTCCTTTGAATATGCAATCTATCATTCTTTCAGGTCCACTTCTTTGAAATATAAAATAAAAACCGATCTATTGGGTCATATAGCTTATGTATAGTATAAAAAAATGAATGGTCATACCGAAGAGTTCTTAAGCTTTCCACTTGACTGATCATGTATAAGCAACTTCTCTTATCTCTAAAGGAAGCTGGAACCAAGTTACTCACTCATTTCCATTTCCGCTCTTACTTCTTTGCGGAAATCTTTCCTTCCGAAGGATAAGCATTGATGGAATATGGTATCATTCCATTTTGCTCTTTTATTTTCTTTTTGCCTTTTTTCATGCCACAGTATATAAACTGACCATTTCTTGTTAATATTCAATATAGTACCTTCCCTATGATATTATTTCTTTGTTATAGTATTATCTTTTCCTTTTACTTTATTCAAATGTATTAAATATTCATAACACAGATAAAATACTTAAACTATGTTCTATTAATTATATTAAATTATGTGGATTTTAGGTTACAATTTTGATTTTAATAGCATAGAAATTCCTACAAAAAGAACAATCATGCTTAAAATCTAAACACTCATTGAAATAAAATAAATAAAAATGAAAATTATTTTGGCAGTCAGTATTAAAACATAATTTTTAGTTTGAAGAAAAAGTATAAGAAACCTGAATTATTTTTAAATGCAAAGATCTATAAATAAAGAAACAAAAAAAAAAACCACACAACAAAATAATTAAGAAGTACACGCGCGCGCTCACACCCACCCACATATATATATATATATATATATTGTAACGAACATTAATTGATGCTTCCTGCAACGCTTAACTTATCAAGGAATAGGTGGATTTACAGATGTCACCAGGAAACAAAAGAAAGCTTAAGCACATGAACTATTCACCTTGGCGACGGATTTGGCAACCATTTGGTGACTTGGCAACTTTGGCGAGAAATGGAAAGTACTCGAAC
>BMAW01079550.1:235781-279318 GCA_019974015.1 Nephila pilipes | reverse complement strand
TCTTTTTGGATGAAAATATGAGCCCTACTTAAATTATACTTATGTTTTTAGCTTCCCATTTCCTTTAACTTACAGGAAATATTAAGTTTGTGTAGAAATTCCTCTTATTAATAATTAATGAAAATTATAATTAATTCCTCATGGTAGATAGATAGATAGATGGATGGATGGGATGGATGGATGGATGACATTTGACGGATGGATGGATGACGGATGACGGGATGGATGGATGGACGGATGACGGATGGATGGATGACGGACGGATGACGGGACGGACGGGACGGGATGGGACATTTGGATGTTAATTTTGACGGACGGACGACCTTTAATGAATGACGAACAAGACGGAAAGACAGACAAGTGGACGTACGGGAAAGACAGACAAGTATCGCATACACAGACAAGACAAGACGGGTAGACAGACAGACAGACAAGACGCACAAGACAAGACAGACAAGACAGACAAAAGACAGACAAAGTGACGGTGACAGATGACAGCAGACAGACGCAGACAAGACAGACAAGTGCGACAGACAAGACAAGACAGCATTTGACAGACAAGACAAGACAGACAGACGTTATCGCAGACAGACAAAGACGCGGATGCATCGCGACGGCAGACAAGATTGGCATCGGTTGCTTATTTATCGCAGACGTAAGACAGACGCATCGCGCAGACAGACAGACAGACAGACAGCATTTATCGCGTGGACAGGTATCGCGACGCATTGCAGACAGACATATCACGCATTGCGGACAGCAGACGGGTGACATCGCATTTGACGCACGCATTTCGGCAGACAAGTATCGCGAGGTATTTCGCAGACAGACAGCATTGCGACGTGACGCATTTGACGACGACAGACCGACGTGACAGTATTTACTCGCGTCGTAACTTTCATCTAATTTGCAATTTTTCACTGTTTTCCTATATGAATTCAAAATTCTATATAATCTCCCTAATTTTTGAGACCCCATAAAGTCATAACTGATAAGTTATCGGGCTTAAGTCTGCAGCCCACTGTGTACTGTTTGGAGTGTTGTAAGAAAACCACTAGTTCACTGCTCTTAAGACAAGCAGAGCCGGAGAAAATAATTGGGCTTGAACCAATATGTAATATAGTTTTTAAATCTGAAAATATGACAAAGTTTGAAACCCTTTATTACATTATTTTTATTTTAACATAAAATTTTCATTGTAGGGCCACTAATACTAGAAGTTTGACTAGTACAAAGTTAATTTACAATTTTAAAACATGTTTATATTCCTGATAAAAGGATAATAGCAATACGTAACTGAACGAAGTACCGATACAAAAATAAAATTACATTATTTAGAGCTAAGCACAAGAAAATTGTGTAGTTTGATAGAAATGAATCATTAGATATTTAGGTCTTTCTCTTGGAGGTCCTTCTTCACGAATCTACTCTTCTACAACCAGATTTGTAGCACATATTTTCTTGAGTACATGCTGGTATATCTTAATTAAAAACACATAATTCATATAGTTGAAGGATAATGTTTTTGAGAACGTAGCTTTCATATGAATGAACATATTATAATAAAAGATATAACGCACATTATCTGGCTATGAAATATCATATTAAAACGAACTTAATAAGTACTGCAGATATCTAGTATTAAAGATCTTTTACTTATGTTAAAAGTTGAGAAGCAGATTTCCACTTAACGCCTATTGAAGTTTATCATGAAAGTCCATTTATTGGTTCTTTGCAGGGATTGGAAGAATTTAACTATCTATCAGGAAGAGGCAAAAAACAAAGTAGGATGCAGAGAAGGGAGAAAGAAGTTAATGAAGACGCGTAAAAGGTGGCAGAAATGCATGTAGTAATAGCAGTATACAATTTCTAGGGTCTTAGGAATCCCGCAAAAGATAGTGTGAGATTTCTAGAATGTGTTGAAGCTTTGTGTTTATAACATGTGCCATACTCAAGATTTGCTGTATAATTATTAGGTATTTAAATGATCATATCATCAGAACCTCACGAACATAAATGTATTATATTCTTTTCTCAAAATTATATCTACTACATATCTAATTGAAATGAATAGTACAACAAAAAAAATTTAAATGAAATACATTTTATGCTTTTACAATTGTTTCGGTTATTAAAAATTTATATGTATGGCAATTTCAAACATGAAGCAAGAGTTGTAAAGTTTTTCCTTGCTATACATCAAATTATTGTTCTATTAATTCATTACGTGCTATCATTCTAAGCTTGGATAAGGGTTACATTTTAATATTTAGTACGCATTTGGTATTTGATACTGCTCAGAAAATCCCTAATTACTGTTCATAATTTAAAAAAAAATGCATGTCACACTAAACTATATAATATGCCATTTTTTCGTGCATGTAGCAATGAGAAATGTCTAGATGTATCTGTTTAAAAAAGTTACTGTAATTAGATTAGTGTTCATGTGATTCCAAGAACTATATACTTTAGAATATGGCTTTCAAACTGAAATAGAGGGAGATAAAAAAAAACAATTTAACTTTAGCTGTTCCTTTCACATTTTTCCTTTTCTGCTGCTGCAGTAACCATCCTTGTATGATGTGTAACTATTCTGAATAATTTAAATAAAAAATTAATAAGCAGTAACAAATAAAAAACAAGTGTGCATGCATTATTTTTTTTTTAAAAAAAGGCTGTAACAATACCCAATGCTTTAGAGAAAAATTGATATATATAGTTTTCATTCCATGGATAAATAAATATGATAACAATAGAAGGAAATAATTATCCATACATAGCTTTTTGTTTGTTTTTTTATTCCCTTAGGAAACGCAAGAAAAAAAGAACGGGACACATTTTATAAAAAGCAGACATTCCACATATTCTACTGTCGAATAGCCTAATAAATAACATTTCAGTGTGATAAAAAAATAAGATATTGTACAGAAATATGGTTCGTAGAAGTCAAATAATAATAAAAATAAAAAAAAAGATGCTGAAGATTTTTTCTGTTTGTTTTGTTTCAGCCTATGTTATTAATTACACTGAAAAAGTTTTGCAAATAAAAATGAATAAATACAAGTAAATGAATGGTTTTTACAGATTTCAATTTACATCTTTATTTTGTGCATGGTGATGTGCGCTATGATTCCTATCAATATAAATAAAATACAAAATATAATATTTCAATACTGATGAAAAAAAAATTTCTGAAATTTATTATAAAAAATGCATTAATACAAGTTTTACATGAAATAACAGTATGTTTCTAATATGTTAGGTTTGCTAATATCCATTTAATTTGGATAATATACACTTTTTGTTTATTTTTAATAATAATATTACTAATTTACAAAGTATGATGATTATTCTAATATTATTTCCCAATATAAATTTTCATTATTAATGCTTAAATTCATTTAATAGAGTTCCATTATTCTTACTATTTTCTGAACATAGAATTAATTACATTTTCTTTAGAAATTTCATATTAATTTATTACAAAAGCCCTAGAGGGAAATAGTTGTTTTCGGTACGTCGTTTCATTTATTTACATAATTTAAAACAATGCTATCTGCTCACTGCCGATAAATTACTACACAAGTTTCGATTAATGAATACTGTATAATTATGATGATTTTTTAACTCTGTACAAATCTATTGTTTTATTACAATAGATAAATATCACTCTTCATTACCTTCCCAGAATAGTCGTATTTTCTCCTCTTTCGTTCATCCCTCTTTCGATCGGAATCCTGTACGCATCCATCTCTAGGGTTGCTGGTTTGAATACACCTGTATCTCGTGGATGACTTGGTTGAATTCCCTATATGGAAGGGAATCATCTTCGGTATCTGTGCTCCTCTTGGAGGAAGGGAGTCATTTTCGTAGCACCACCGCAACCAGTATATAATGTGACATCCACAACAATACCTTTAACTATTCTTAATTAACATTGCAGTAATGCAGAGACGTATTTTATTTGTATAAACTTATAGATATGATAAAATATGCTTTACATGATTCATGAATAAATAAATAAAACTAACTTTTAAGTCAACTGCAGGAAATTTCACTTTTCCAACATAAATCCAAGTATATTTGCTAAAATTGTGCAGAACAAGAATTCTGCTATGTTTATCATAAAACAGAAAGATCTAGAAATAATAATGAGATAGAATAAAACACAAAATGAATAATGTGCAGATTTTTTTAAAAAAAAATCTTATGCAACATAAATATTTTAATTATAAGAACTTAAGAAATTATAAAATTTAATTAATTTAAAATATTAGTTAAGCTATTCCTATTCATCATGGAATACAGTTTTTCTTAAATGTAAATAATGTGATATGATTTAACCAAATAAATCGCCTTAAAATTGATTATGTAGTGCTACAAGTTCTTTTTTATAATTATGAGGTTGTAGATATGAATAAATAGAATCACAAATATGAATAAATTGATGCGCAGATAGAAATAAAGGAAAATTTCTGCAAAAATATGAAAAAAAAGGCCTCTTACTTACGAATATCAAGCATATACGTGCTATTGTCCTCCCACTATCATATGTTAATAAAATTACTTTAAAAATTATATATTATTAGTTTTAGTCGTATTAGTAATTATATTAAAACAGTCTTAATCCTTAGACAAATTATAGATTGAATCACTGGACGAATTATTTGATTTACTTCTTACCTAAATTTTGTTTATAAATATTAATTAAATGTGAGTTATTTCGCTATTTGCTTACTATGATTTTTTCAAACTCTAATTTAAAAACACATCAACATCTGATTATGTCGGAGAGCAAATTGAGATTTCAGTTGTACTTACATAGAGTTTAGAATTTGAATGAATTCAATTTTTCTTGTATTTTTCTTTTAATTGGTACTTTCCATCGTATTTTCTGAGCAAAATATTTGGCCTGTTAAATATTTTAAGTGATACATTTCCCTTTATTTTTTCGTTTATTTCTTTTCTTCGTCTTCATTGTTTTCATATTTTAAGTTATAATTAAGTTATTTCTTTGCATTAATAAAGTACTATATATATATATATATATATATACAATGAAAACTGTAAATGCAAAGAAACGTCAATACATTATATACAGAAAAAAAATTTAGAAAATAAAACTAAAAAATAGAAAGAATTTTAGCAAGACAGAAGCAAAATTGAAAGAATTCTTATATTATTGAGTATAACTCATATATACCAAGCTATATATATAATAAAAATGTATAAAAATATAATGTTAAATATAATAGGAAATTATTATATATTACAGATACGTTTCTAAAATCAAAAACCAAATGGTAATTTTTCTACACTTAGGAATCACATTTTAATAAAAAGTATCGCCGTTCTAAAGTTATGGTTGAGGAATAGGACTTTAGGATATACTCTACATAATGCATTGTAAACTTTCTTCGTGGTAATGTCTTTTTTACTACGGATTCTTGTTTATTGCAGGACTTGAAAAATAAGTAAAGAAAAGCCAAACATAAAAAAAAAATTAATTCATTAACATACTAGCATCAATAAAATATACTCCAGACGTATTTTGCCTATTAAGAACAAAACTGCTTAAATATTTCCTAAATGAATAGATCCTTAACAGATTCTTCCATATTTAACTATCATCTGTATTTAAATACAAATTAAATCAATATATTTATGTTTTGAACTAATATAGCCACAAATAATATTCTAAAAAATCAGATTTCTGTCATAACTATAGGGAAAATCTAAATTCTTTAAATTAGGTTAATACCACATGAAGTAAAATAGCTTTAAGACGGCATTTTAAAAAGACAAAACACTAATAAAATTCTCATTTATACAAAGCACTATTGTTTATTTAAGTATCAATCTTTCTTGTTAATATTACGACTTAAAGATGAGTTAAATCATTTTTTCTGAATCGAGTCATTCGATTTATCACAAATTTGCTTATGTAACTATATGTTTCTCTTTGAATTGTGACATATGGTAAGCAGAAATATGTATATGTATAAATGATAAATATTTTTCTATCTTGAAAAGTAGTGTTAGCAATAAAATCCCAGTTTAAAGTTTTATTAAATTCTTTTATAGATATTTATTTATTTTCCTTTCTTTTCAGTATCATATATTTGATAAGATATATGTTTTTGTATTTTCTTAATATATTTAGAAGGAATGTTTTGTAGAGATGAAATGTAACTAGAAAGATATGCATAATTTAATAACTGAATATGTTTTTAGAATTTTGCTTACTATTATTTTCGAATTTTGTTTACAGAAAAAAATTGATGAATTGAAATTTAAATTGCATATAAATGTTTTATTATTTGTTTTAATTTAAGATACAATGATTTTTTTCAAAAAGAATTTTTTTTATTACGGAAGAATCGAATATGAATGTAGTAAATAAAATAATTATTCTTAAATTTTTTAGTATTAATTTCGGTTTGAAAAACTTACATTAAGAAGAAATATTTTATAACCTTAATTCAATAAATTGTTTCAAATATTGTAAGTTATTAAAAACACTTACCGATCTATGTAAATTTTTTACTTATTTCACACATTTACCCTAAAATTGAAAAGAACTTCTAGTAATTGACTTAATAAATGATACAGAAATAAGAAATTCAAATGTGGAAGAAAACATTGAAAATAAATATATACATGAATTTCAACAGGCTAGTCTTCCTCACCGTTACATTTGGTGCTTTAGATACAATAATTTAAGGAAGTGTTGGTAAATCCCTTATGTTTGAATATATACAAACAGGTTTAGAAATAATAGGTATGCTCAAACCAAACTCACTTCTATTTTCTTCGAAATTACTTCATAAATGCTTACTATGAGGGTATTAGACATAAGTAGGAAATTTCAACGCACAATCAATGTTATTCATAAAATTTAAAATAAAACACTAATGTGCGCTATTATGTTCAAAGTAAAAAAGCAAATAATTTATTACATTATTCATAACAACTGTTTTTTGTTACTGGAGCATAATTATGATTATCCCATAGATATAGGGAAGCAATTTATGGAAATTATTATGATCATGAACAAGTTATTAGTACAAAAAATATAATATGATAATTTGTCTTTTAGAAAGAAATACATTGACAATATTTAAAAACTTAATTGTTCATTATACTTAAGAAATTAAGATCATAAAAATAATCTGTGCAATTCTCAATAAATGTTTTCGAAATATGGATCACAATAAAAATAATCTCATTTGATTAATATCCATTTATATAGATGATAATTTCCTTTTAGAAACGAGAAACCTCACATATCTGTATTTAGCAGTTTATTTTCCTACTGATTTTTTTTTTTTTGTTTTAATTGAAGTATTTTTTGTAACATTTTAGATATCAATGTCGTAAAGAAATTGTAGATTTAATAATGTACCTATTGAAAAATTGAATTCTTAGATACGTGTAATTATAGTAGAAAATCTTTGTTGATTAATTATAGTAGAATTACTACAAGAGTTATTTCAATTGCTTATAATTGTACATGAAAACCGAAGTAAAATAATGTTTATTATGAGTTATGAATTATATCAAAATTATAATGAGTTTAGAAATGAAGGTTTAAATTTTCGAATAGTAATCGTTGAAGATCGTCAAACCCAGCAATAAGAGAATCTATGAGTTTCTAACAACAGGAAGTGGGAACGATGCTTCAATATGACTCTGCAATATCTATGTATAGCTCTCTGAACTAAGAGACATAAATTCCACTTTCATAACTTTATCTACTATCAGGTTCAGTCACATTGAACACACGATACACATTAGTTTTAGTTTAATCATGCAAAGGTCGAGTGTTGTTTCTCATCAGTGTGGTTGATGGGTCAATCTGTCATTTTTGGTCATTATATATACATCTATTTAAATCCTAAGCCAATGTCAAAATCTGGAATGACTGCATACTTAAATTCATAGGATTACTTGTTTTTAATTATTCATATCATGTAATAATAAGGCAGACATTACAAAATCCTCCAAACACTAATGGGAAAACCTATTCTAGCAACATTTACATTAATTTTCAATATAAATATAAATTCTATATACAATCTGTTATACAAGTTGTACATACTTAAGACAAACATTTATTAGTTTGCGTAGTTTAAAATTGTATTTGAATTTAAATGGATCATATAGAAAAAATTGCATGCAATTGATAACGCAATACCTTATCTATAATGAATTCTGATAAAAAATACTTGGGTAACTAAGTCCAAATTGTGTGAGAGAAATTCGTTTTAAATTTAATTTCTCTGTGTTTGTCAAGAGTTTCATATATTATCATTGATCAGAATTTTAAGCTAATTTCTCTTAATTTTAAAATTATTCATTGAGAGAAGCTTTAAAATTTTCTATTCCCACTAGTTTTTAAAGAACTTTTAAATTAACCTTCTGAACAGTCATGAAAATTATACATTTTATTTTTCATTTCTTTTATATAAACAGAATTTTCCCTTAAAAAATTAACATAAAAGGTGTTTTACAGACCTAATAATATAAATAATGATCTAAATTTACTCGAGTGTAGCGATTCAGATATAACCCAAAATTATTAAAATTTATTTTTGATAAACGGCTAAAAATTTCCAAGAGTTGTGATGCAAATTTAAGTTGTATTACTATATATATATATATATATATATATATATAATTAAAACAAAATTTCATAGATATAACAAAGTAGTTGAAATAATTTTAAAAATGAAGATAAAATTAAGTAAATTTTCTTAAAATTAAAATAAAACTTACGTGTAATTCTTTTAGAACACACACAAAATAAAACAAAAATTTATATTTTTTTAATTCAAAATTCCCCAGAAATACGAATCACTCATCAAAACAAACAAGGAATAGAACAAATATATGAAACAGTACATAACAAATATAGCTAAAAGATAAGTTTGAAAATTTGTGAAAAAGTTTTTCTGGTTCATGCAAAATAATAAAAACAAATAATCCATAATATAACATTACAACATATATAATGCAACGTTTATAAATTCTGAATTTGATTTATGTCTTCTGGGCAGGCATCAACACATTTTATTAGTTCAACATTCATCTACAGAAAAATATTTTTCAAAAATTTGGATGTTCCATAAAATCAAAAGTTTAAAAAAATAATAAAATACCAAATTGCAGTATAAAAACACAGACAGACACATACAAATACACACACACGCATATATATATATATATATATATATATATATATATTTAACAATTATAATTATTCTATTTTAAATTTCGCTGTACAGGATTCAAGGAAGTTAAAAGAATTCAAAGGAAATTTAACATCCAAACAAATTTTGTTAAATTTCTCTAGATTATTCTAGGTACCATGTGTTTTACAAGCAATGCTGACAATTACATAAAATTCGGCTATAAAAAAATTTCGAAAAGTAATCAGCCTTACATCATTCCCGAATTAAGGAAATGTAGGTATCCTGAAAATGAAATATATGTTTTATTTATATATATTATACACGAAATCTTATAACTTTCTATTTTTTAAAGAATTATATGTGTCGTTTTATTTTTATTAATATTAGTTTGCAGTAAATTAAATACTCTGCATTTCAAGAATTAAAAATCTTACTACGTTTCTTGTTATTATTTAAAATAAAATAATATCATCGATTTATCTAAGCATTCTAAAATTATTACAATCAGAAAATTACCGTCATAAAATTTAAGATAAATATTCACTTAGTAATAAACACTATAAAGACTTTCGATTACACATTTAATCGGGTACACATTTTTATATTTATAAAGAAGATTATTAAAATTAATTTTATCAAAATATCTAATATTAATTTAATATTATAACATTCTGATTTTTATAGACGAAAATTGTTATCTTATATATTGTATTTATAGAACAAATAGTTAGTTATATCCTTAATTAATTGAATACTTTAATGTTTATTATTACGCAATAAATTTTCTTTAACGAAATAAATCTCTCTTTTTAATGCAAAATAATTAGAACTTAATAATTTTAAAACTAGAAAAATAATTCTAAAAATTATCATTCAATTTCAGAATTTTTTTCTTATTACCTTCCTCTTTTGTCTTCTTTAATCCTTGACTCTCTCTCCAAGCTTTACTACCACGTTCCTTTCTCGTAAATATAGCATTATTGTGTACCTGATATTTGTTTCAATCATTCTTATAAGAAAATTCTTTATAATCACTTTAAGGAGTGGTAATCAATTTCCTAAATAAATAACATTTACCCATACAGTTAAAGTGAATATTAATAACAATAAAGCAAATTTCCCTCCATAATCTGTTTTTAATATAAGGAATAATTTTGATTATACTCACATTAGTATTGTCATATTCGTATAAAAATGTCCGATTTCAACTTTATTATTATCATGCAACTTATTAAAGTTTTTTGTATCAAATAAATATAAAATAATACTAATATTAATTCAATTAGAAGTTTGACCAATAAATTTATTATTTTAAATGTAAAGATTCAGAAAATATATATTAGTACAGTGAAATATTTTACATAACGTAAATGTACCTGTCTTAACAACTTCATTTTCAATGAATGTTTAAACATTTGTATCAAGGGATATGATATATTAAGAAATCACTAATTATCTTACACATATTACTGTTATCAGAGTTGTGGAGAATGTAATCTTTATTCATCCTATATTCAGTAAAATCAAAACATACTTTTTATATTGTTAAATAACAATTAAATATATTTTTAATTCAGAACATTCTAATTTTATAAGCCTTGTCTCTTTATTCAAACAAATCAACATTATTATCTAAATCTGCATCAGTATCTTTATGATCTATAAGTCATACGTGTAAACCTTTTCCCTTTTTTTCGCAAATATTTTTCTCTAAATTTTAACACTTTCCACACTATATCTTTGTCTAAAATACCAAACCTCTTTTCAAGAAACTAAACTGCTAAGTAAAATAATCATATATTATCCACTAAGTTAATGCAAACAAATTTGTGCACGCATTGATCAAAACAGCTACTGTAACAAAAATAGTGATATATTCTAAAAATAAACTCGAACAAAATAATGTAGTTTTACTCAAAATCTACACAAAATATTCTTTAAGTGAAAGACACAAATCTAAACATGAAAAAAAAATTTAATTATACTACAAAAGTACTAATATAACTTAAAATTCTATTTAATAAAGATAAATTCTAAAAGAATATATATATATATTCTAGCAGACCCGATCACGCGGTGCTGATGCTGTTTGAATTATATCGTAGTAAACTATTCAATAGAGTCATATTATTATTTAGGAATAAAGACGAAAACGTTGTAGCCGATGTAAAAACCCACGGGATTGAGATTTGAACCTCATGTCAAAATTTGAAGTCAATTGATAAAAATTTTCATGGAGTTAATATTAAGCACAAATCAATATAAAATTTTGAATTTCATATTTTATTCATCTCATATTCATGTATAATTTTTAATAAAGAGTAATTTATAAAGTTCTCAGTTGATGACATATTACAATTTTTAAATGAGGTAGGCAGCGTAGATTATTTATCATTTTTAATAATTATGTTCGTCATTTTGAATTATAAAAATATTCACTTTTAAATAAATTCAAAGTTAATCGGTGCACAACCGATTAGCTTTGAATCATTTCTCTTGCTAACATAAATAGATTCGATGGTTTTCCCACACGTGAGCATGCAACATATAATTGCCCATAGGAAAAACGGATTTTCCAAATCTGTCTCAAACAGACATTGCTTGACCTTGAGACTTATTTATGGTCATGGTGAAAGCTAACCGAGTTGAAAACTTATCCTTTTGGAGGGTATCGCAGATTCTAACGGTATCATTGGAATGCGTGGCAACAGGACCACGTCTCCTGTAAACTTTCTAGTCAAAATGGTTGCTTCAAGAATATTTCCGATGATATTTGTGATGACAAAACATGTACCATTGCACAATCGAAGGGAATTCAAATTACGTAGAAAAATAATAGATGAACCAGTCTTCAACCGAAGATTATGTGGTGGTCTTCCTGGCATATCCAGAGAATTTAAAAATTCTATTGGAAAATATATTTTTTCTTTTACATTAACAATAGTGACAATTGATTTAAAAAACACCATATTGCTTAGCAACAACTGTTGTATCTGTAAGTTAACTCTGTCAACATCAACATTTTTGGCTTTCAAAATAGACTGAATACTCAGCCAGCTATGATCCAAATGATTATTCTGTATGTCCCGGAAGATACTCTCAATTAATTAATTTTTTACTTGAACAACAATGCAGAAATTGTCTAGCATATATATACATATATATATATATATATATATATCGGAAAGAGCGTCTAAAGCATAATGTGAGGATGATGAACGAGAATGCTTCGATAATGGCCACCTGTGATTTTCGTCTTCAAGTCGACTAGAGTCTTCATTCCACTATAAGGTAATGCGCTCCACACCATCACAGAAAACCCTCCATGTGTCTCGGTAAGAATCAGGCAGTCAACATGAAATGCTTCTGTCGGTCTTCACCAGAAATACACACCTCCGGTGGTCTAAAAAATTTTAAATGAGGATTAATCAGACTAGATGACTTGTTCTCACTGCAGTTGTGTCCAGTTTAGGAAGTCTGGGCACCACTGTAGTGTTTTCATAGCATCCCGCTCCAAAACTAACAGTTTTGGAATAGCTACTCTGTCATGAATGTTCGCAGCAAGCCACTCCCTTTGAACAATTTTCACGGATACGGGGTTCTTAATTTGGGTATTCATTTCAGACGTTATCTGCGGCAGTGTAGTCTTCCGATTTCGGGCGACTATCCACTTCAGCACCCGTCTATCACAGTCCTTCAATTTTGACTTTCCCCCACTGTTGAGCTTCGCAGAGGAAATTGTGTCCATTTCTGTGTATACCATCATAACCCTTGATAAAGTGGTCTTTTAATCACCCTAAGGTTGGCTGTTCTGAACACGGAGGTTTTAGCGAGGCGAGCTTCAATTGCCATGTCTTTTCACGTTGGAGAGGTCGGGCATAATCACGATATGCTAGCAAAGGAATTTTTTCCTGAAACTCTCACACTGCCAAATGTTTGACTGGTACCTTTCCTTTCCCCGCCACAAGTTGGCAAACTATTGCGACCCGTAGTGGCCGTTTATTGGACGGTCGGTGGACGATTCATTTGTAAATGGCTGTTCCTATTAGTTTGTCCAATATATAATATATATATTATTTTCATTTAATTAGTTGATTGGTTTTAAGTAGAAAAGGTCCCCTCATTGATAAAAACTTGTTTCTTTCTGAGTAAATCTAAATTGTATTCCTTTACGCAAAAATTTATATTTATATTTGCAAGAAATCTTTCTTTTTAAAAACATTTAAGGATGTTTTAATTGGTATATCATATATAACTTCACTTCCAATACATAACTCTAGCCATTGGTTATCATGGAATTTTTGAATATTTTTTATCTTATGTTTCAAAACATATTTTATGTTATACTAATTATGACAACAACGGTATATTATGATACATTTTCTCGTAGATACCTATATATACTGCACTGTTGAGGACTGATTTATTATTTGCATACTTAGCAGTTCTGTATGCGTTACATGCAATACCTTCAAGTCCTTCCATGACTAACACCATGATGACAGATATATTATGAGGTCGGCCTTGTAAAACCTTTCACCCTCATAATATATTATTATTCACAAAATTAGTATGTTTGCTGATGCCCAGCATCCGCTCGTACGGTGCGACGACGTTTGCAGCAGTATGGACCGTCAGCACGCTATCATTAATTCGGCTTCCCTTGACAATACAGCATAGAGAATGACGACGGCTATGGTGTGCCGAAAGACATTGCTGATTACATTACAGGTACAATTTCGTCCTTTCAGATGAGTGTCGGTTCTGCGTGTTGTATTCTGAGGTTGTATACATGTTTGGAACCTCCGAGGAGACCACTCATTGCCTGCTTGCATTCGATATAGGCATACGGGGCCTGCATCTTTTATGACGATTTGGTTAGAGCCATTGGGAACGCTACACGCACATCTCTAGTTCAGATCAATGGTAATTTGGACGTATATCAATACATTTCTGACATCTTACGTCCAGTGGTTGTGCTCTAACTTCGAGGCTTTCCAAACAAGATAATGCAAGACCACTAGTTGCACTTTGTGTTCTGACTTTCCTAAATGTTGAAGGTATTCGATAGTTGCTTTTGTCTTCACGGTTTCTAGATCAATCACTCATTCAAACCATTAGTCATAGGTTGTTTTTAAGTTAATATGTTTGTTGAAGTGTGGCATAGACTTGGAGTAGTTTAAATTGAGTAGCCCGTTTCTGTCAACCAAGCCCAGTACGATTCCATGCCTTACAGGTAAGCGCCGTTTTTGCTGCTAAGGGGGACAGCTGTTTCTACTAATTTCGTTTCCATGTAAACCTACAAACTGCTTGTCTTCTTCATATCATACTGTTTAAGTACTGTTAATAACTTTTTTTTATATTTTTTTCCTTCATGGTGTTGCAATTTTAATGGCCAACTGTGTAGTAACTGATTTTAAGCGGATTGTCCTCGTTGTACTTAAGAGACATATTTACGCTCTAACAATCATCTAAAAAGCATAAGAAAATTTATTTAGTCTTTAAATAATCACCAACAAAATGAGCAAATTTATGTCGAAGTGTTATCGTATAATTTTCTAAATGTTATTTGTATAATAAGAATATTTACTTATCTTACAGCTTATAGACTGTAACCGTAGACTCATGATAAGTGGATCTTATTAAATTAGATTTTAAGCCAAAGTATTCTGTGTAATTTGAAGCATTTTGACTGTCTTCTCAGTTTTTCTACGTTTTCTACGTTTTTACGTTTTTTTCAGTATAATAAGGCTAATTTATAAATATATCGGTTATTTCCCTAGATACCGTTCTCTTATGAAACATCGTAAAAAGGCAGTCCCAGAGGTTACTTAAATGGAAATGTGTTCATACAAGCTGTTGCACACTTTATTGTGATTAATTTACGAAACCAACAAATCTTTCACTTTAGTAGATTGTAGGAAGACTATATTTGATCACATGCATAATTTGTCTTATCCTAGCATTAAAGCTATTTTTAGACTTGTTAGCCACACTTTATATGGCCTTCCATAAGGACAATCCGTGCTCAATGAAATCGCCCGTACATTATGTGCTCTTGGGTCAAAGATTTCAAGAGCACTATATCTCGAATTGATGAATTTCCTGTACCTTCTTTCACATTTTTTCATATTCATAAAGACATTGTTTGTCATTTAATGCCATACAATTTAATAGCTATTTATTGACTCGCGTTAACAAACATACCCGTTGACACGGAAATATACTTATTCCCGATCAGTCGGACAAGACCTTTGCTGCTGCTTTTATATCTTGAAGGATGTTTTGTTTCAGTGACATAATTAGTCACCAGGTATTATGAAAGGAGCTTTGAATCTCTGCTTTCTAAAATCTTAAAGAAATACCTCAATGCCCAACGAATCTGTATTACAGCTTATCGTACAAACGAGATGATAGAAGGTGCGGTAGATCTTTCAAAAATGCTCTGATGACTATTGACCCATTTATAGAAGAGAGCCCGTATCACTTATACCCCTTTCTGTAATGTTTGCAGTTTGAAAATATTTACGAGCGTCTTCCAAAAAATTAGCTAATGATACAACAATGCATCTGCCTGGCGAGTATCTTTAGTCATCTGAACATTTACAGATAATTCTGTCCCAATTTGTCCAGAAATTATATCAATAAGTGTTTCAACTGAGAATGGTATATATATATATATATATATATATATATATATATATTCTTAATATATTAATATATTCTTAATGCTAGACTATTAAGTAATCACTAACGTACTTAAACTACTCTACTTTCTACTTTCAACTATCATAATTATTTCCTCTTTGGTATACCACGTATTATGTTTACCAAAAAGAACACAAATCCTTTTTTAAGCCACTGTATAAACAACATTTCTTAGAATCTTCTTTTTAATTTATGATATATATGCTTTACGCTCAATCTTATTTACTGCAGACACTTATTACGTAAGGAAAGAAACTTAGCTCGTTGTTATTCTGTTATAATTTAGACAATATCAATTGGTAAAAATCTCCAAAAGTATTGAATAAACATCAACATTAATTTCCAGGATCATCCATTTTCTTCTTTATGTATTCACTAACAATAATATCTTGAAACTGTATATATACTTATATATATATATTATAATGCGTCCTTATTTGAATTATTCCGGGTAAGTAAATAATAATTCTTATTTTAAATGTCATTTAATAAATTTTTGTGACAGATAAAAAATTGAATGTTTAAGCATATTGTGTTTTTAAATTGCCTAATAACGAACATGAAATTTCTTTTAGTTAAAACAACAAATATTCTGTAAAATAAAATATTATCAGAAGATATTTTATATAATCGTTCTCTTTACCCAAATAGTTAATTTCAAATGATTGTATTATTGAATTACAAATTTTATTTTATAAGTTTACGAATTTGAAGAGAAATGCATGATTAAAAATAACTGCAGATATTTTGAAGCATAAGTTTAATGTTAAGGAAATAGTTCTAATAAGTCATTGTTCATTTCATTTAGTTCGAGTGTGAAAAAAATGATACGCGTTGTATATGAAATATTTTTCTTTTGAAATGAAATTTTTATTAACTATAGTGAGTTGTTGTCTGAAAATTTTCATTATGTGACACTAAGAATGTTTTCTGTCATTTAAAAATAATTTAACGGGCTGTTCAGTTTTAGTTGATTTGGAATTTTAATGTATTCAACCTTTACTGTTTTATAGCACTGTTATCATATACAAATGATATTTGGACTTATAAAATTTTAATACATTTAATTTAAAATTATTAAGATAAAAGAAATAAAATTGTTGGATATATACTGTCAGTGTATATTGTAATCTTATAATTGTTATATTAAATAATACAAAGCTAATGCAAATGCTTAGAGATAAAAACATGTATATCATATTACATAAGAAAAATGCAAGAATACATAAAATAGCCTGATTTCAAATGATTTTAAAAATAAACGTTTGATTGATAAAAGACGTGAACAATAGTTAATTTCTTTTACCATATAAAATAATTACTAAAATTCTAAAATGATTTAATATTAGATTGAGTTCTTCATAAGCATTTTTTAATATTAAATGAGTACTATACTTCTGCATCTTTAAGTTCTGCAACATGTCAACAATTCTACAAGTCCAAATAAGTGTCTTTTCCAAATCGAATAATAAAGCAGGATAAATGTTTTCTAAAAAAATTTTGTAGGATATTTTTTGAAACTTATGAAAGGAATTTTCCAAAAACTATAATTTAATTATTTTATTACTATCTCTAATTTGATGCTTTAAGGTTGGAGAGCTTACCAGTGAATATCGTCTGAATATTCCACGTGAAATAGTAATTAAGAAACCCAGCACATTTCCATCTGCATCAAAGGACATAAAACGCGGGGTGCAATTTGTCAAGTATAACTGTAAATCTGCTGAGGAATCTACGCAAGGAGTGTTTTATTCTCGTAGCATGAAATATGATTCGTCTTCGTCCTCCGCATTTAATCTGCTGGGTCCATCACGGCAGCTTGCTGGCGGTTTAGGAGAAAGCAGTTCGAAAATTATGCACAATAGAATAAACAAATATATTCTGGCTTAAATTATAATCTGGAATTTGTAATTGTGGGAGTAAATATCTAAATTAAAATATGTGCATTACTTTCACTTCCTCGAATTTGTTGTACCGTGAAAAAGATGTTAAAAGTACTTGGAATCTACCTTACAGAGAGTTAATCAAATGCTTTAAAAGTGGTTGCACAATCAGGGCATTGCAATTCAGAAACAATGTTATTGTATCTGACAAATTAAATAATATTAATTGATAAGGAATCTTTATTATACTTAGAATCATAACTCAAAATGACTTTAATTAAGATAGATTAAAATTATAAGAAATGGAAGAAAATAAAACAATATGTTTAAAAAATGATAAGACTCTGATAAAATGAAATTTAACAAATGTTGAATATGTGCTTTTTGCTATTTTTATGCCTTTCTAAAATAAGAGTGACACAATCATGAAATACCTGCTATTAAAGAAATGCAGTTTCATATTTTTTATCTTAGGCTTTAATATGTGATCATCTTGATGAAAAAAAGGAATTTGTAATATATTGAAATTTATTCTAATATTTCTTAACGATTTTTCTTGTTAAATCACAGTAAATTAATCTATTTTTAAAAATAACCAATATAGAAGCGATTTTATTTATTACACTCATAGACACTATTCAGATTTATAAATTTCTTATAGTTTCTAGACCTTTTGAGTGCCTTAATCATCGAACTTTAATCGAACTCGCTTTTCTCCTTATTGCATGTTTCTTCAATTTACGGCTTTCTGGAACCAAGCAAATCAAATATATAGCTGCAATTAAAAACATTTTACATTTTGCATAAGGATGAAATTATGCGCAGAATAAATTTCATTTAGATACCTGAATTATTTTTAGTAATAGTTAGAACTTAACGAATTTTTTTCGTAACTGTTTTAATAGATGTGAGGTTTTCTTCTTAACTGTTTTAATAGATGTGAGGTTTTCTTCTTAACTGCTTCCAATGATCCAAAGCGGGTTCCTTTTAACTCATATTTCATTTTTGGGAAAAGAAAAAAATTACAGGTGATAAATCAGGGATTATTGTAGCTGTTTCAATGTTAGAATCTGTCTATTTTTTTTTAATTCAACTTGGCCTGAGTTCTGTGTGCTATGGAGCATTGTTTCGATGCATATTGAAACCATTTCACCAGATTTCTGGACGTTTCTAAAATTATTATTACTGAACTTAAATTTTGTTTTAAATTTAAATTTTCTGCAAAATTTAAATTTGCATGTACATTTTATCAAAAATATTTCAGCTAAAATATTTTAACATAATTTTTTTTATTACAGTGAGAGAAAGAATTAAAAAAAAATGCCCCTTATTTACAGGAACCTGTTTATTTTGACATTAGAGGTCGTTGAGAAGAAAATGTCACAGAAAATGATTTGCAACAAATATTTAAGGTAGAATACATGTTTGACCCGTGGAAAGTAAGAATTGGTAGATATTTAATTTTCCTATGGGAAATACACTGAAAAAGAGAAACAAAAGTTTTGCAATAAATTATAAATTTATGTCCTTTTTTGACTCAATCCCATTACTTTAGAGACATAACTCCTGTGTAGTGATTTCTTATTTGATGGTTGAAAAAAGAATTCTATGATTAACTACATTTTTTTCAATGTAGTGCATGAAGATGGTTTTCTTTGAATTTATGCAACCTTATTAATGTTACAATGTTTACTCATGGCGTAATATTTTTTTATGTATCGGTATCGTAAATTTCCTTATTCATTACTTATTGATTACTTCCTTATGCTACTTATTTTTATGTATTTTCTTTATGTATTTATTAATTTGTTTCTTAATACATCCACTAATGTAATTGAAAGTTATCATAATGTAATTGAAAGTTATCATAAATTAAGCCGAAAGTTAAATTAAGTAGAACTGTTACTTTTACTTATATTTTTACTGCCACAAAAGAATAAACTATGGAAAATTAAGGATTTAAGTGTCATTTTGCAAAATGGTAAATACAACTATTTTCAATTTCCAGTAATTCCGAATAATCATATTTTATTATAAATTTATGTTAGTATTACTTAACTATGCGCAATAAAATACAAAACATAAATCGCATACCTATATTTTTAAATAATTAACTTATATGTCATTTGCTTGAGCATAAAAATAAAGAAATTTGTAGAGTTCATTGAAAGCACAAAAGAGTTGAGCATTATTTAAAAAGTTAAAGAATTCTCAAAAAAAATTCTGTCTTGTTCGAGTGTATACTTTCTGTTTACTTCTTTCCACGCCCGACTGATTACAGACTCGGTTCTCTAAGACCTACGCTTGTTAGTTATTAGGATGAAAAGAGGTTAACGTCCTTCTGTACAAATACAAAGCCAGATGACTCGTTCTTTTTCCTGACGAAGTGAAAAGAGCAGTGGGAATGCCTTTCTCTTAGGATTATAGGTTCGTTACAGACCATTTCAGCTTTGAAGTTTTTCTTCCTTTTTTATACCTCTCAAGAATGAATTGTAGTAAAATTGATTATCTTGAAGAAGAAGATTTCCTCTAGAATTTTGATGAGGAGAAATCTTTCGTTTCGTTCATAATCTTTTCTTTGTAGCTTCTTTTGTATGTCCATTTTAAAAAAGAAAAAAAAATCTCTAGTGTAAGTCTTATTTTTTGTTAGATGAAAATGTAACACAAAGAAAGATTGGCTTTAAAATACGTTTAATTATAGAACACAAAGATATAATCAATAACATGTTGTATAGTTTTACATATCATAGTATAAAAAAAAAATCAGCTTTTATTGAACGAAACATATGATATAATTAAACTAACTAGTAAATAAATATAGCTTACGCAAGAAATTTATTTAAATATTTTTAATAATTATTGATCAATAGTTCTTTCTTTACGTTTCCTTGGAAAAAATCAATAAATAGTTTCAAAAAGTTGTTTCATAAAAAGATGTATTATAGATTTATAAGTTCAGATAAGTTAAAAACATTTAAGACCCTGAGCAATATAATAAATGAATCATAGTAAAATATATAGTGTTGCTTTAAAACATTAAAATGAGAGGATGTTAATAAGAAATCTTGTGTACAGAAAAGGTTATGCTTTATTATTATTTTTTATCAGAATTCTCTTAAGTTTAAATATATGTCTGGATATAGTTAAAAAACATATCGGGGATGTAAGAAACCCAGATTTATATAAAAGATACATTTAAATTTTTTTATTCGATTCATGTTGTTAAAATATTATGTTCGAATTATTTGTGCGTGTTTTGTTACTTTATATACTTTGTTATATAAGGGATGACTACCGCACAATAGGACATGTGAAAATTTCTCTGTTTTATTGAATTTTAATTTTCTAACATTTAAAAAACGATAATAATAATCTAATCGTATTTATATATTAAAACTTTGTTCTCACTGAACCAGTTTAAAGTGGTAAGTCTTTTAAGAAATTCGAGTTTAAAGTTTCACTATTCAAGAAATTAACATTAATTAGGAACTTTTTAATGTATTTTCTTGAAAAAATGCAATTTACAATAGCAAAAATATGCATAAAAGTTGGGTTTTTTTTTAATTATTTTGACTCTATTATCATAATCTTTAATATTTATAGCAACTCAATTTTCTTAAAAAACTTACCACTTTAAATTCGTTCAATGAGAACAAAGTTTTAGTATATAAATACAATTAGATTGAAATAGCATTCATTTTAATTATATTGAATTCGTATGTCTCTTTACGACTTCACAAATAGTATATTTTTACGCGCTTGTGATAGGAAATTTAATAGTTTAATTAGTTATTACTGAATAAAGAATATTCTATTGTATGTATTTCACTTTAACACGCATATTTTTAGCTTGCACTTATAATTAATAATTTTAAAAAAAAATTGGCTTTTCTTTTTTGAATGGGTTGATTAATATAATTAAATTAAACTCCAAAAGTATTTAAAATGTAATTGTATATAAATAGTGTTCGTTCTAATATTTGTCACGCATGAACCGTACTAATAGATAATGATGATGGACTTGAAGACTTTTTGTAACACTTAAGAGATTAGCTTGAAATATGCACAGGTTTCTGCAATTTATATTCTTTATAACTATCTGATAGCCTTAAGGTCAATTTATATCTAAAGCACTGTAGTCCGTACTATTCCATACGAAGAATTCTAGTCTAATGAGTCTAAAGTTCTATCACTTTGAAATTTATATTCCGATCCAGCTACATCAATCTACGAATATTAGAAGTGATAAGAATTTTAATACTTATTGGTAATTTGTCAGTCTTATTTGCATAATAAGGATTTCGAAATATAAATTCAACTTTTATTTAAAAAACATTCTGATGGAACAATTTTGTATTTTAAATCGGAAAAGCATATGGAGAAAGAAAACAAACATAGCATGGCATGAGTGAATTTTTTTTTTGTTGAACAAAGACATTATCTTATCTACCACACGTTAAATTTCCGTGCAAATATGAAAATTCAGAGTAAAAATTCGATACATAATCATACATAAAAATATTCACGCTAGTCATTATTCAAATCAAATATGGTATACAAAAATTGGTTTTTCAAATCTAGCAAAGATTTTTTTTTTATATTTTATCCAAGACACTCGAATACAGAACTTCTTTAAATATTAGCGATTGCACGCGATTATGCTCTTTTCATTCTAAACCCAAACAGGCAACAATCACGCTAACATGACCACACATTCAAGAGACTAGATAATTAGATTTGTAAATCACTCGTAGTGTGAATAATATGCTGGTTGTGAAGGAAACATTAACTAAATCGTAAATGTTTCTTTACATGCATTTGCTGCGAATGAAATAAATTATAAAATATATTATCTTGACCAGGTAGTGTTTCAAAGATTATTTATTCCCATCTAATAAATGTCTTATTGTAGTACGCGAGATTGTGAACTTTTTACATAGAAAAAAATGTGTATTTATGGAAGTTAGAGTATTTTGAAAATTATTGTATTTTCTTTAAATCAGTTTGCATTAAATATTAATTAATAAATAGTATTGAATAGGCAAAATTTAGAGGTAATGAGAATTTCTAAGTATTTATCAGGTATATTTTAGAAATTTTATCACACTAACATTAATCTAGGGACTGTAATTTTTTGGTGGTGATTTTAGGTAAACTCAGGTATGCTAAACAAAATACAAGTAAACCTTTTTATGGAAAAGTTACTATATTTTCTTAGTTATTTATTTAAAGAAATTTGAAACTTATCAGAATAATGTTGATAAATATCACATAAGTGCTAATAATACTGATAATTTAACACATAAATTCTGATAATATTGATACGTTTACACATATTTACTATGTGTTATGACAATAACAAAATAACAGGAGATTTAATTTTTGATTAAAATATAAGTTAACGCATTTCAATCCTTTCAAAATACTTCAAAATATATTACATATCTTTACTGTTAATGTTATAATTATTTTTTTAATTTTCCAGCATTTTGATTCATCAAGTACATTACCTAAAAGAAGAATTTGTACATTTTTACGTCGATATTCTTTTCTTTTTCACAAAAGATGATTCAAATGCATAAAAGTTAGTTTAAAAGAAATACATTTTGCTTGTCATTTAGGAAGTACATAAAACACATTATAGATATAATTTAAATTATGTCAATATTGATGTTTTTCCTACTATTTTAATATATGTACCAATGTATACAAAATTAATATATACAATCAAACCTTAAGCATTCGAACAATAAAATTAATACTATTAAAAAAGTTATATTTTACTTCACAAAATATTATATTCCTCCATCTTGTAACATAATCCTTATAAGTTTTTCATCAAATTAAGATTATATTCACACACACACACACACACATATATATATATATATATATGAAGTGCTAATTAGATTTAGAATGGTGATTAATTGTTTTAATACTTATATTACTAAGGGGTAGGCATAATATTATTCATCTTTAACATTCCAGTACTTTATTCAGAAATGATAGAGATAATACAATCTCTATTGTAGGAAAATTAAATTTCGAAAATAAATAATAAACTGTTTCTAAAACAAATCCATAGAAAGTATGGAATCTTCTTGCGAATAAATACCTTGACTTAACTGATCAAAAAATCTAATAGAGTTTCAAATTTTACTTCCTATATTAAAAATTGCACCAGAAGCTAATGAGCTCCCGTTATTACTAGAATAAATTAGTTTTATGGAAGAAGTTTGTCATTATAGCTTTAATAAACAATTTGTTCACAAAAACACATCTTTCAATCTTTTATTTATTCTTTCATTTATTTTTACATGTATTTCTTTCAGAATAATACTAACGAAAGTAGGAATTTCCTCTGCTATTGTTTGTATATTGTGTAAAATTAAGAAGTAAGTTTTCAGGATTTAAAACATGAAAATGTCGAAAGATATTTAAAAACTTTCAAAATAAAAATATATATCCCTATCTTTCTGATAAATCTGTATCGTACACTAAGGTAAATAATACATGTTGATAAATAAGCTGGATTGTATATTTATCTAAGTAGTGAAATCTAAGGATTGGATGATGACTAAAATTAGAAACTTTTAACTAGAAACTTTTCCAAGCATTTCAAAGAGAATACATTGGACAAATAAAACTTTTTAATTTAGAAATAATACATTTATAAATACCATATATATTTATTTCTCTGTATCGGCAGCCTTAAGCTATAATTTTTAAATGAAATCTGGTATAATTGAGAAATACGTTAATATAAAAAAAAATGATTAGGATTTGTAGAAGATTCAAATCAATTTTCAATTGTGATAAAACTGTTTCAAATGCTTAATACTTATAGAAATACATATAAATTAAAAGTTGGGTTATTTAAAAAATTATTAGAGTCTTTCTTTAAAGAGTTCTCAAATTGTCGCTTACAGTTCTGTTAGTATTTTCTTTTCGGAAAAAAATTCGTTTTAATTATAATAGCATATAAATAATTGCACAATTATGTAGTGTTAATATACTTTTTCTCTCTCCTTCTACTTATCATTCGGCCCGTGGTAACCTAATGGTCAAGGTCCTGGACTAGCGGTTTTCGTTCAGTCGCGGGTTCGATCCTTGGCCGCCAAAGACCCGCCGTGTAGCCGGGGCTGATGCACGTTAAATCTGTTCGGGGCCCAAAGTCCTCCCGTTGGTGTGGTGTGGATGTTAGGAGAGGGGGGTGCCAGCTCAGGTGCCATCCTCGTCACTTGACCGTGGTTCAAAATTACGAGGTCCGTCGCCAATAGCCCTCGTGTTGCTTCTAGTGAGACGTTAATAAAAACTAAAAAAAAAAAACTATTTATCTTTCGAAATAAATATTACAGTTGATTGAAATAATAAGCAAGTAAGTGCACAATATTTATAATTAAAATACTAAAAATATATATACAAAAAAACTGTATGGTATTTTAATTTTCATTCCTTTCGAAACATATAATCGTCTTAAATCAATTATTTATCAAAAGCATTAAATATTATATAATGAAAATTACATTTTGATAAAATAACGATGAAAACTAAAATAATGTATGTAATATTAATTTTTAAAAAATATTAATGCACCGGTATGATGTCTTGATAGTATTTAATATATTTAATTTTCTATTTAAAAGGTTATAGAAAAAATCTTTACAGACCATAATATTTTATACTATAACATATTCTATTGTAATTGATTATGTGATTCCTATTAAATTGACTGAATAAAAATCTGTACAGACGCTCTAAAAAAGTGTATTTCATCACCTTGTATATATAAATGTATCATTTATACATATTCACTCAATTTAAAGACACTATTGCCAGCAGTCACACAAAAATACAACGCTAATTATCCTTTTTTGCAATAAGCAGTCGTTATTTATCTACGTTATACATATCTGTGATTAAAACCTAATAAAATGTATCTATATATAGTCTTCGGATGATTTTAATCCCTTTTAAAGGAAGCAAAAAAGTAAACAGATTTATATAACTGCAAAGCTGCAATTTTAACAAAATGTGAGCTTCGCCATTTAATCATGGTTCAAAATGAATTAATAACGATTTTAATTAATTAATTAATATAATTCTCATAGGTAAGCAAATTTATAATCAATTTCTAAAATTTAATAAAATGATTTTCAAAATTATATGCTTAGGTATCCGACATTACAAATTTCATTTGAATTTATTGGTTGGTTATAGAGATATTCAAGCAAAACTAATACGTCTATGTAAACGATTAACTTTTGCTTATTTGTATCGTAACGTCAAACATGAGTTGATAATTGAACATCGTACATTAGTAAATAGCCACTCGAGACTCCTCGATTTGCATTTGTAAATTTCTCTATTGTTATTGAATATTTTGGGAACTTATTTTAAATATTTCTTTGAATCTATTTGAAGAGATTTCAACATAATGATTTTCATGACTGGAGGAATCTAAACATAAATAATTTGTATGTTACACATAAATAACTTAACTGTACTTAATAATTTATAATTTTAATAATATTAATAGCTCTTTTTCCATTACGTATTTAGAGCTAGAAAAAATTATCTATGGCTTAGAGTAAAATTCTTTGTTAGGTTTTGAGTAAATAGTTTATATTCTGTAATGTATGAAATGTTCAATTAACATAAAAGGACCAATTTCTATGTCCTTGTAACTCGGAAAACTTAAAGAAACATTCGAGCAGATATTTGCATAACTTGAATTCCAAATTAAATTCTTAATGAGAATGTATACACGGGTAATTGAGAGCATAGTGAGAAAATTCATTTTATGAGTTCATAAATTTATTAATAATTAAAATTCATACAATATTCACATCACAATTTAGATCCCTTTAATCCAATAAAAATAAATATTTTTGTCTACAAACCATGATAAAGAAAAACAAGAATTATTACCCCTGTACCATTGTTTTTAACATTATACATTAAAAAATGTTTTTATGGGATTATGAAGATTTTTTATTGGCTTTCTCCTTCATGTTAACTAAACTTCAATGAATGGTAATGATATTATATTCCTTCATGAAATGAAAATTATTTCTTTATGACCTATACAGAAATAAAGTTGTGTTCAGATGCGTTCCTTTTAAAAAAATATAAAGTAATTGAATGGATCTTACGCAATTGTTTTCTTTTTCTCAATACTTTGTTACACAAAAGATACAATAGAGTAGTACCATTATATTAAAGCTTCAACCTTGCAATCAAAACAGTTATCCATTTAATGTATTCGCTCAAAGCAGTTTCTTTATAAGAGGTTTAAAAATATTATATTTCATTATGGAAAATTAATGTTTTACTTTCTCATATCATTGCATGTAATAAATAATTCAAAGACGAGCAAAAAGTTTAGAGTGAATTTGAAAGTCGTCATAATAAATTAATGTAAAATGTAGAACTTCATTCAAAAAAATTCTGAAAATAATTTTATGATTCTATAACTTTACAGATAAAATACTATTTGGGGTCCAAATTATTTTAAGTTAATAATTCATAACTTTATTTTGTTTATCATTAGTAAGTCACATTAAGAGATATTTTTAATAAATACTCTAAAGTATTTTAGTCACCTTAATGTTTAATAATTCCATGGCCGCGGTAGCCTAGTGGTCATGGTATCGGATTTGTAGCCGGCGGTTTTCCGTCGGTCACGGATTCGATCCTTGGCCGCTAAAGACCCGCCGTGTTGCCGGAGCTGATGCACGTTAAATCTGTTGAGACCCAAAGTCCTCTAAAAGGCGTGGTGTGGAAGTTAGGGGAGAGGGTACCAGCTCGGGTGTCGTCCTCGTCACTTGACCAAGGTTCATAATTACGAGGTCCGTCACCATTAGCCCTCGTATTGCTTCTAGTGCGACGTTATTATAAACTAAATAATAATTTCATTATGATATAAAAATGGAATTATCAAGCATCAAATTGTTTTTAATTTTTTTTATTACCCGACTGAAATCTTAAGATTGAAACGCAATAATTAAAAAAAATGATTAACTCAATTAAGATGTAGTTGGAAATGAATATGTAACTCCATCTTAAAATAAAGTTTATGCTTTCTGTATACCTTAACAGCTTATAGATATTTTTCCAGAAATTTATAAATAAAGGAAATAAGTAAAATTAGAACATAATTAGTAATATCTTCTTCTCTTCTATATCTTAGAATATAGCATATAATCTTAACTCTAAGACATAGGAAACGAAAAGTAAAAAAAAAACGTTTCTCCCTCAAAAACAAAGAAGTTCCGTAGCATCAAAGTTGATAAGTCTGTTTCCTTTCACTTCCACTGACGAACTTAGTTAATTACTTTTTAGGAAATTCGCCAAAGAAACTTAAGATAATAGAAAAAAGCTTTTTTGAAAGAAAATGACGAGAATGACCTTTTCCATTCGTCTGATGTACAATAAAGATGCAAATTCTTATATTATATTTTTCCTAAATTGCTTTATTTCTATTTGGATTCTAAATAAATTAATAATAATTGTGTATAGTTTATATAAAAATATATTATTTGAAATATTATTATATTTAAGATAATAAAATATATATTATTTGAATTTATATATTGAAAAACATCAGTGAAGTAAGTACAATATTATTTTTGAAAAGGAATCTGAAGCACATCTTTAGCAAAAACATAAAAACTAATCAAATAATCAATGTTTCGCATGAAAATGTTTTTGAACATTTCAGATTCTGTATACATTTTTATTTCGTTAAATGTTACGGCTTAATTTTTTTTCTAAATTTGCACTTAGATTCTAACTATTTTAATTCAATATATTTTTAATATAATGCTTGACTATGTACTTCATTTTCTATTTTAACTGCTCACTTAAAATTGTGTCGAAAATTATTTGTCAAAGTCGACTGCATTTATTTTAAATGATTTATAACAATTTAACCCGAAATATCTAAGAGTTATACCACAATGACAGGTAATTTACTTAAAAGATGGATCAAATATTTGAAAAAGTATCAGAGAAAATGGTCTGAAAATTTTCAATATTTCGAATTTGGAACTTTTTTTTTTTAATGTAATACCTAAAGTCTACATTGATCGTTAGGAAAACCTCTATAAAACAACTAAGATATTAATAAGAATTTCACTTAAGTAAATTTTAAATAATCAGATTTATGAGATTTATGAGAGAGAGAGACAGAGAAAAGGAATTTTCCTGGTATTTCACGTGATGGTATCCAATATTAAGAACACTATTTTTGAATTAACATTTTGATTGCTCAGAATCTTCGGAAATATAACTGCATAGTTTTGTAACATGATTTATTAATTAGTTACATCGAATATTAAATACTATCTTAAAATAACAAAAACTGAAAATTCCGCTTGCACTAGGTATAATTAAAAAGTTAGAGATAAAAGAGACACCATTTTAAGGTATACAATCAATGAACAAATCATTTTTTGAAAATTGAGGACACACATTTGATAAATTATTTCTGTAAACTGGGTAATAAAACACTAGAAAATTCCTTTCAATATAAATTATTTTTCATTTCTAATATAAAAATTTAAAAATGATTGTGAATATTTATATTTCCAACGCAATATATCAAAATATTTTGCAAATATTTTTAAATCTTAAGAGAATATCATCGCTATGCACGAGATTAGATTTACAGCTGTTATCTATTATCGAATATTTTAATTTAATCGAATTTAATAAGCGAAGATCTATTATCAAATTATTTTAATTATTTCTAAAGTTTTTATGAGCATTTAAACTCAAAAAAAGAAAGAAAAAACTTAAAAGAAATAACAACTGTCAATCCAATGGGAAATATTTCGAGTTAATCGGAAAAAATAGTTCATGAGATAAATTTGAATTATTGAGAGAAATAATGATACCCATTTTTCTTTATTACCCAAAACATTATTTTTTAATTAAATTGCAAAATTATAACATTTTTTTTATATATTGAGAACTATGCTCAACTAAATCCCAGAGTAGTTCACAAAATAACTATCTCTCTCACTCAGTTCGCAAAATAACTCTCTCTCTATCTCTCTCTCTCTCTCTGTCCGTCTGTGTATGTGGGAATACCAATTAATTTTCTTTTTAATATTTTAAGCTCTTTATTCTATCTCTAATTTCCTGCCGGTAAGGGATTTTTATTTAATCCCTTGAAATGGAAGTGAATGGCAAGGAATATAAACTATTTAAATATAACTTTTGATTTTTACAGAATTAAATACTTTTGCATTTGAGATTAATTAAGTAAAATATTCAGATATAATATTTGTTTACTCTTGGGATATTCAGATGCGCGTGTAGGATCTTATAGAATTTTTCTTGCATTTTTAAGGTCATCTTTGTTATTTTGACTATTTCAAAATTTCAAATTAGATTTTCGAGACCAGATTTTTATAACTGCTTAAAATATTTTCCATTAAAATTATATTATTTAGTATTTTACTCTTACGTGTATTTAAATCAACGAATTATGTATATTTTAAGAAATTGTTTCTATATATAAAATTACTATCATATTTTATTCGATCTAATTCTCTATAATGAATTTGCTACATAAATATGGGAATATACTCAAAATTTCTTTTAGTTTTGTTAACGCGTAAGAGAATGTAGATTCATAAAAATATTTTGACTTCTGACTTTCACATATTATAATACGATTATAATAATTTTGCACATTATAGTAAAATTTTGCATATTAATAATATTACGCAGATTCACAATTTAGGTTATATATCAAACAAAGTAAAAATACATTCATATTTCCTCAAATTAATCTGTAGTATTTATTTTTGTTTAAAACTATCTTAATTTCTAAGGCTTTCCAATTCAAAGAAAACAAACCTAAGATATACAATAATCATTATCCAAAAGTCATTTATTAGTCAGAAATTCAATTCAAAATGTCCATTATAGTTTACATTGTTTCTCAAAAATTCCATTACTAAATTAGAATCTGTAGTTCGCTTTAGCACAGCAGATAATTACTTGAATATTTTATGAGAAAAAGGAAGATTCATTTGGGAAAATGGAATCAATGAATTAAAGGAAACTTACAAAAAAATTAAACAAAAAATACAACTCATGACTTGAACAACTCAAAGTATAAATTTTATTAATAAAGCGGTACCACATACATTTTTACTTCAATCTTATATAAATATTTCTTTGAAATATTTTATTATATTTTTAAATATTTATATATTTTAAACTTTTCTATAAATAGTTTTAATTTATGGTTAATAGTTTTATTGCATTTTGTTACTAAGAATAATTTTAAGCCAATTGAAAATATGAATGTCGATTATTAAATACTTTCATTTATAATAAAGCAATTCAGGTGATAGAAGGATTAAATTATATGTATATTTTTTGTCAATGAGTTTTTTTCTAGCTTTAATGTAATGATATTAGACAATGCAAAAACGACAACTCTTTTATGCTTAAATATGTCTTGTTGAAAATATATACATATTAATAAAATTTTATTCTAAATTAAGGAATGCAGAAATTTTGAGAATTTATATACAGATTTTATTAAATTGTCAAGAGCTGCAAATATTGTACAAAAAAAATAGATGTCATTTTTAATGTATATCATGTTTACTACACTAGTTTATTTTACTCTAATAATATATCACTTTAGTAAAAGACAAAAATTAAAAAAAAGAAGTTCTGAAATCTTCAGTTTTAAAGTCATACGCATAAACTATAAATATGTTTGCGTGATTATTTAACTTAAAATTTTTGAAATTTGTCGCATGTGAGAAATTTTTTTTTATTTTGTTTAAATACATCTTTATAGCTAAACTGTTATTAAAGAACAAAAATTATTTTATGAATGTATTTTACTATGCATTTATTTTAGTGATCATTGTAAAAATAATAATGATAAAATAGTAAAAATTACCAAACAATTCCAGCTGTAAAATGAAACCCTATGCACCAAAAAAGGTCACTCAAAATTAAGAGATTATATAAAATACATAATTCGTAAAACTATTATAAATAAAATTTGGAAATAAAATAAGTTATAAATAAATTCTACCCGATATTTCAATGAAATCTAGTTCATATTTATTTGAATTTTACAGTACAATATACTTTTTCTCCATATGATTCAAATAAAAAAAATTTAAAACCAACAATTCCACACTAAATGTACTAGTCATAATGAAAAGTTGGATACTAAAATTATCTATAGTGATCAAACTCACACATACTCTCTAAAAAGAATTTATGTAACAATATTCGTCTTATTAATTCAAAATATAAGTAATTTCGTTCACGACATGTTAACAATTGATTAAAATATCATTTCTTTCAAATCTATCTCTTAAGAAAGAAGTATTTTTGTAAATGTTTTAATATAAAATCTCTAATAATCTAGTTTTTCTGGATTTATTGGCAATTACATATATATAAAGGAAAAAAACAGACGTGTTTAACAATGAAGTTTAGAATATTTTAAAGAGTTACGCATGATAAGAATCAAAGGATACTTTATGTTTGAATATCATTATTTACTGCATAATACAAGCTCCTTAAAATGGGCAATATAAACACCATTTGTTATGACAAAACGTTTGAAAATATTCTTATTTTTCATATTGAACTTATTTCTTGATTAACTACGGTTTCAAAATGAATATTCGAGGAAATAATTAGCATCGAGATTGCACGAAATAAGATTTTACTCAATATTAATTATAAAATAATGAAGAAACACAACTTACTATATTATCTATATTAAAACTTGCAACAGATATTTTTACTGCATCATAACTCAAAAGAGCAAAAAAAATAATATTTATTTGCAATTAAATGATTATGCATTTTCAAATATTAAAGTTGTCATTCTTATGATAGCGATCTTTCTTAAGATTTGGTAGGAAAAAATTATAGCTTAATGCTGGTCACTAAAAGATAGATGCAATATAAAAATAAAATTTTAAAGTGAATTAATTTAGTACCAGTATAATTTCAACACGGAACAAATTTTCATGGAAAATGAGTTGATAAGACGAAAATGATATTTAGAGGCTCAGTATGTTAAAGAGACCATTTTGATAGTATAACATTCTTCAAATCTTATAGTTTATTAAAAAATAGTTTGTTTTTTATTCAAAACTTAAAATTAAAATTATTTAAGAATTTGGTTTTTAAAAATAAGACAAACATTCAGATTCATGATAAGCAAAAATGAAAGACAAGATGAATTATTGTAAGGTATTGCTCCTTTTGTTAACGAGTTTTGTTTGCTTTTGAATAGGAATGCAGTCAAAAAATATTGCTGTTCTGTAGCAGACATATAAAATATATTTTGAAGTCCATTCCACCAAATAATTCTTCACCTAATGAAAGTCTCTAATTAAAGACTATATTGAAGTTAATGACCAATCAATAATGAAAAAGTATAAATTTTTATTTTGATCAGTCGTATTACAATTAGAGAATATCTTTTACTATACAATTATATGTATTCAAATTTATATCTCATTGTAAAGGAACCTCTCTATATGTTTTACATATATATATATATATATATATATTTGACAGAACATATAGTAATCAGAGAAAGACCATGCCTTTCGAAATCCTTGGTAGAAATGACGATGTGTAAGAAAACTCGTGCTTTCCATTACAGCGTGGTCTCGCATTTCTCCGCTTGCTCTTCATTTATGCGTTGCAAAAAGAAACCTTCCTATATATATATATATATATATATGGTTTTTGTCCTTAAATAACAAATTGTACCCTTTTCAACTTTTAAAATATCAATAAATCTTTTTAGGCAAAAGAGTAGCAAAATAAAAAAAATAAAAAAGGGTAATTTATCAATCAGAATTTAACTTTTAATCACATGACTCAGTAATACTTCTCTGAAATAATTAAATAACCAAGTTCATTAATTTTGCTCTTTTCTACCTGCAGTAATTAACTATCTCCTTTAAGATGTCTGCATTTAAATTTCTATTACCAGGGTCTTCCTACTTCTTATAATTAAATTTCCTATGTCCATACAATGCAGGAACTAAATAATCCTTAACGAATTACATTACATTTACTTATAAAAGTTCTAGGGATAGGATATTTCATATGAGAAAATGGATAAAAGAAACTATTCTTGAGCAGTTGGAAGAAATAATAATATAGATAATACAATAATCTTATTGTACATGAAGTGCTTAAAATAAGATTAAATGTGACATTTCTTCTGGAAACGTTTTGAACCATGATGCTCCAGTATTTAAATCATGAATTTACATCCAAAGATGAAATATTAAAATTTAATAACGATTGAAAAATAACTTATATTTTTTTCATCTGATACTGTGTACTAATTTGAGATTACATTTAACCGTTGACATAAAAATAATTTTGAAGGTATATTGGAAATAGCTGATTGACGTATGAGCCTTTATCAAATAAAGTAAATTTTTTTTCTGTATGGCGTATTGCTTATCAGGAAAGAAAACTTCTATAACACTTTTGAAGAAGTCATTCAATTGCAATTAAATTATATTCACCGAAATAACAACGAAGTAAAATTATTGACATTTATACTGTTCGAATACAATTTACGAAGATCAACATAAAGTGATTCTCATTTGAATTTAATTTGAATTATTGCAGGTAAACAGTCAAAAACTTTATATTAGAAGTAATCAAAAGCAGTGAGAGTTTAGGCTGTTATATATGTATATAGACTCGTAATACACCCTATATCTATAGCTTTGTTAGGATCAATTAAAAATTACCTTTAGATATATTACAATTGTCAATATAATTACTATTCACTGAGATTTTATTATAGAACCTTTGACGTGTTGTAGTTATTTAATTTAAAATTTAATCATCCTCATTAAAAAAAAGAAGTGAGACATAAGGTTAGCATATTAATAATTATATATTGATATTGAAATCACATTAAAGGTCTTTACTGAAATAACATAAATAAAATTAGCAAGGAAAGAGCACTTGCTCTTTTCGAAGTTATAGTCAGAGAAAGTGTATTTTCTTCTCAGGAGGCTTAAAAGTTTTTTCATGTTTGATTATATCACTTACCTTCTCTCTGCTGCAAGCTGATTATAGTTAAAGGAATTTAAGTAGCTGCCAAGGCACGCCACAAGCATTTATAAATTTCTGTTCAAAATAATATTGTGTATCATAATCGTAATGATTATTTTTTTAAATATGAATATGCTTTTGAGATAAACTTTCAAAACATGCATTAGCATCAGGTGTATTTACTTTAACGTTAATCTAAATTCTCGAATCTTTAAGTGGTTTCCAGAGTTATATTTTTGTAGTGTTTTTAAATATAGAAATATAATTCAAAACTCATCAACGATTTCCCCTATTCTATTTAACAAATTTCATCCATCTATCCAAAATTAGAACTATTTTCTTTAAATTCATGTACTTTTACATTATTTTCTTTAGAAACAAAGATTAGTTTCGAAACAAATAAATTAAAATTTGCAAATTAAATAGTAAGCTATTTTATATAAAATCTGTTTTTTTTTAAAAAAAAACAAATATAAATTTATTTTCTTCTTCAACTGGAAAAATAGTTTTTTTTTGCCATTTTTTTTCAAAAAGTTAATATATTAATTACACTGAAAATTTAAATTATCTCTATCATCAATTAAAAGTTCAGAAGCAGTCCAGAAGCATGTACAAATTAAGTTATGCATTTCAAATTATAAATGCTGTAACTTGGTGCTGGAATATGGCTAAGCCTTTTATCACCTCAGAGAAAAGCCGGATTACAAATTCTTCCTGATTCCGTTAATCTTTATCTGAATCTACTCACCCTCATAATTAAATTTCTCAGCTCAGCAATATTATCATTTAAAGTCAGTGGTGATGGTGATTCCGAAGCTGCTTTATCTCGCCAGTGCTTGGAAACAAAGGGATCCGGCACTTGCGTTTGATGGTGGTAATTACGACGGTGTAGAGGAGATTTTGTCATTAAACTGATCTGAAAGCGTAGATAATCTGTGTGTAGAAGGATGCTGATAGTGAAATTTACAGAAATAAATCGAGAGGTGGTATTAGTTTTTAACTTTATTTGAGTGAATGTTCCAGGGATGTAAAAAGTAAGAAAACACGGAAGTCCTCATTATAACGCATCTATCGGAATACATTTATTCCGATAGAAAAATTTATTTTGTTTGCTTCTTTCCCTCATAAGATACGGTACTTTCTTTAAACTTATCATTGTTTTGTAAGGAATTTGGAATAAATTTTCATATGAGGTGACAACGGCTTTTTAATATATGAGTAAAGCCTATATTGTTGTGTAGGAAAATATTTTCAGAATAAGAAATATTTTAAATGTGTTATTCGATGTATCGTAATTGAGAGAAAATACAGAAAAATTGAGTATTTTTCGTTTATCTTAATTTTGAAATAGTTGAATTTTTCTACCATATAAACAATATTAATAAATTATTTAAATTCTTAATAAGGTTTTGGACTTGGTAACATTTTATTATACAATTTATATGATTCATCTACGATATTAAAATTATAACAAATTCAAAGTAAACACAATATTAAAATCACTCCTATGTTACAATATAATACAAAAACAAATAATTAACTAAATATTAGTTTTAAGGCGAAATAATTACTTAAAAAAATAAATAATAGATAAAATACAAAATAAACTTATATGAATTTGTTAATTTTTTTTTCTACAATTTACTTAGAAATGTATTTTTTCAGTTTTGTTTTTCATCATATTTATACATCAAAAATGAAAGAGAAATTTTGAAGGGAAGTGGATCATTAGAACTTTCAATTATTTAATATTTCCTTGTTATTTTGAAAGTATCAATAATATTTTGTATTAATAATATTATATTTGTGTATGTGTTCATAATTTTACAGAATATAATTTTTGGCAATATGGCAGGCAGTGCTCTTTATATTCTATAAGAAAGAAATTGCCTTGTGTTAGAGCTAGAGAAGTGATTTAGTAACCGAGGAAACGCATGTTAGGAAAAATCCTGTTTAAGAACAAATATCCTCTAGGAAAATAGTTTACTTTGTACTTTGATTAAACCTCAACATTTTCACCTGCAGTGGAGAAAAGAGAATAAACAACATGATCATCAGCTCCGACATAATCAACTCCTCGGCTTTGTTAATCAAATAAATGCTATTGATTGTGACTATAGCTTAATCCAATGATTGTTACTCAAAATTAAGAGATTAAAAGATGTACTCTTACTTATTCTAAGTTAAAATCTAAGCCACATCTATGTCATTTAATCATTATTTTGAAGCAAAACATATTCAACGGAGATAATAAAAATAAAGACTACTAAGATGTGAGGAGCATTTTTTTGAACAGTCCATATGACATTTCTTACCATTTTCCGCCAAAACAATTATATGTAAGCTAATACTTAAGTTTCACAAGTTGCATATTAATTAATTGCTTATATTTATCTTTCCTTCAATCTAAAAGTCGCTCATAATTAGTTCTTGAAAAAATTGCTTGATTATTAAAAAATTTAGAACTCATCCTTCTCTAAATATTGTTTCATTATAGGATATCCTTGTTATCTGTGAATGATTAGTTAAATACGTCATTGCCATCTTCAATGAAGTTTTAGTATCTGAGTGATATACTAATTATAAAATATTAATGATTTTGAGTTCCACTTAAATTATCCAGTTGTATTTTCAAATTTAACTTATTGAAATGGTTAGATTATAATTCTTAAATTTGTATTTTTAGCAAATATTTACATCATTTAATATAACTTTGATAAAAATTATTCTGATGTACGAAATACAATTATATTTGTTAAGGCGACATATTCTTTTTTCAATGTCTCAAAAAAGTTTATCATGTAATTATTATGTGAGCAGAGTTTTATTATACATGATGCTCATTTTGAATAAAAGTTACTTTTAGATAACATGTCTTTGTAGAACATCAGACATATATGGGAAAAGAAAGCCAAGTAGTGAGCCAAGGCCGAATGCATTTAGGCAAGCTTTCTTTGAATTAAGACAAAAAAAAAAAACACATTCTGAATGAGGTGTTGGCCAAAAAGTACGCTAAAATGAAAAAAGTGATCGGTGAGCGATTTATGAAAGTATAGACAATCATATTTCATTACGATTAAATATTTCAAACATATACTTTTGCTTCATTATAAATCATGTTCATTTAATAGCATTATGAAATTTAATATCAAAATACATATGTGAGTAATATACAACCAGTTTAATGTATATATATATATATATATATATATATATATATATATACAAATTTATTTTATGTATATTATTATTTATATACACATGCATTCATATTTTGTTCCAAATACAGGCCTACAGAAAAGTGTTTTCAATTTACAAAGTCGTGAAATCACATAAATTTATGATATATAAATGATTTTTCAAAATAAACTTGTGTGAAGAATATTTTTTTACAAAGTTATTAGATAAAAGTAAGTTCATTTCAACTTTTGAAAAAACATTCTGCACATAAATTTTAATTAAAAGTAAGTTTATGATTTATATGTTCACTCAACTAATATTAATAGTAAGAGAATGAAACAGAAAAAAAAATCCCGATGTAATTTTCCGTTACCTTTGTGTACCATTCGTATTGCGAAGTCAGTTTAAGTTACATAAGATGTTACCAGTAAGGAAAGGACAAAAGTAAACAAGTATTCCCTTTTTACTTTGGGCAAACAAAACAAAAAACATGCAATGTTTATTTGAAACTTCGTGAGTTCTAAGTAAAGAGACTTTTCGTGAATAAATATGTGCTAAAGTAATAGTATTCTATTCTAGGTTGGTATTTACATAAACAGGAGTAAAAGAAATATTTATTATGCACACAATAAAGATTTTGAAATTTCATTACTAGTTTAAAATCCATACCAGTTTCATTTGTGTAGAAATGGAGCTTTGAATTTAAAACATAATAGAAATAATGAAAGAACGTACCCAAAGGGATGAAACATGTCTTTTGTCCTTTGCGTTTCTTATTTTCCACCAATTACAATCTTTTAGTGTTGTCCTTGTTAAAATAAACGTTCGCGAAGATTACAATAAGATTCAAAGACAAATTTTCCATCCATTCCTTTTCAGTCAAAAATGTACCAAGACAGAGGCAGTCATTATTTTTTGAAAGGAAAATGATGAAAGAGAAACGAATATTTTTCCTATTACCGTTCCGTTTCAATTTAAAGCGTATAATAAAAAGAATCGACTTTTTTAGAAAAGAGAGAGAAGCCTTGTGAGAAATTAATATTTTTTCTTTTAAAAACAATCTCAAAAACGTACAACAAAAATTTTCCATTACATTTTCATTTTACCAAACGTTTAGAAATTCAAAACTATATTAAATACAAAAAAGAATACCATTTTTGTTTCTGAGAAAATATTTATGAAAATCTTTCTCTTATTGTACTTTATGTTATGTTTAATAAAAATTATATTTTTTGATGATTAGATACATGTGTTCATGTTTACTTTGAGTGAATGATTGGTAATAATTTTTCTATGACATACAATATACTGTAATTACTTTAACTTATTTTTTTTTTATCATTCACATATTTTTCAGTTTGTAACTATTCTTTGAAACTGAATACAAATGCTAAATTTAAATGTCAAGAAGTGTTTTGGATGTGTTATAGATTAACACACTGAGCAAAGAACCGAACCACATTCTAAAGTATGCGTCAAATTATTTAAAATTTATTAGATACATATTTTATATAAAAGAAAACCTGATTTTTAAAATATTTATTTTTTCCATCAATCTGATTTTTTTTCATTACCCAATATGCAAAAATATTTCTGTGGTGTTAGTTCCTTTTTACTTCCTGAAAATTTGAATTTGAAGTTTAATGCATCAAAATTACATTTATGATTAATTAAACAATACTAAATTACTGTAAGACAATTTATAGTACAAGTATACAGATATGATCTCATACTGAATGTTTTTTTGGATATAGAATCGACTTACGCATGCATCAAAATGTAAAAATTATAGCACTTTGCAATATCATTTTATTTGAATCTCCTGAGATAAAGAGGAATTTAGTAGAATTCATTAAGAATGCAAAAATGCTTACAGATAATTTATCCATTTTTTCTAGCTTATGTTATTCATTTTATTTCTCTTTGTGAATTAATTAAACAATCTTATACTTAAACATTCATTTTTAAAAATCATTACTTGAAACAATGTTAAAAATTGATAAAAATGTAACAAGTGATTTGGAAATATTAAATTACTTACAAAGTATACTTACAAAGTATACTTACAAAGAGTCCTTTGATAATTTAACATATAATTTTACAAAAAGTGCTCTTTGAAATAAATGCTGCTAGTTAGAATTCTATTTTAGAAGTAATTTGTATAACAAGAATTTTCATAAACAACTCATTTAAGGAAAAAATGTTTATGCTATTTTTTTACTTAGCATATGTCAATGACATAATGTAAAATCTTTATTTTCAAACTTGGCTATTATCAAAGTGAATTATATATTTTACGATTGCGATGCGATTATTTATTTTTAAGTATTGTATTTCTTACTTAAAAGAAACATATAAATAAAACATTTTAATTATTTTTATACTATGCAAAACATTACACATATCAGAATATTCTTATATAAATATAAAAAGAGATAATTTTTTTTTAATTTTCTATCTGTGATACTTTTGAAAACTCTTTACAATTCGAAAAATTAATGAGAAAAAGTATTATTTTCAATTTGCACCATAAATGTGAGCTCAGAACTTGGCAAAACAGTAATCATTTTTCCTTTTTTAATTAATTAAATATGATTTTAGATGTATTCGAACTGGTCTTGAAATTATTCCACTCAATTAACTATGTTTTAATAGAGCACATGACTTCACTAAAATAAAGCGTGACACGCATAAGAATAAAGCGGCAGTTGATTTGTTCCTGTACTTAGAACATAGTTTAAGAGATAAATGATATGAAGTGACTTATTTGAATTTAATACATTATGATAAGTTATTATGAAAATTTAAAATAGTAAACAGTAAAAAGTGATAATATTATCTGAAATTGCAATAAAAATGTCAACTATTGGAGGAGGAGATTTTCTTGTATCATTTTCTCAGAAACTGAAATAGATTATTGAATTGTACTAGGTAGTTTAAAATTATAACACAAATAAGAAACATTGATCTATTATTTTTATTATAACCATCGTGGGAATCATATTATATATATTTACTAAACTGCTCAGAAGAGAAATCTTTCACCCCTTAGAAGAGCGAGATTTAACTGCAGATACAAAACAATCAACTCTAAAAATTGACACGAAAAGAGTTCTTACCCATATAGTGTAGAAAAGAGAAGAAAGAAAGGGATATTGAAACACAATGGTTCCGGTGGATTTATTAAATAATATAGGTAATATTTGTCAAATAAAATTTATCGGAAATGTAGTAGATTTGTACAAACTTAAATCATTATTAAACAACATTCATTTACCCAAATATCGTTAAAAACTGAAGTCCAGTAAATAATCCCCCTTCATTGATACTACTACAATGAACGAAACAAATTACAAGAATTCAAAATGATATCCTAATTTATTGTGATTGACTAGCTATATTTAACTTTTTTTTTAATATGATACTATTCCTTAATGAAAAGAGATGTAAGTTTTCTTATCAATTTCAGTAACTTTTTTTCCTCTACTGTATGAGTGGCAAATCGACTAATCACTGTAAGGTTATGTGATGTTTTACAGCAATACATTTTTCTATTACAAAACATAAAAAGTCTCATTGTATCTTAGAAACCGGAAATATATTCTTACGATCACATTACATTTAATCTCATGTCTTTTATAGAGAAGAAGAAAATTGTGCGTTCGTAATGATATAAAAAAATTCTGTCTTAGAAAATAAAGAGGACTTGCATATTTTTTGTCATTGTCTGCGAAATGATTTTAATAGCATCGTACATATCAAATAGTTAAGCTTTCAACTTCAATGCATTTTTATTTTTAATTTAATATTTTATGAGATTGATTTTAATGACTGTGCATAATTTTAAAAAATGGTATATCATCAAGCATGTTTTTATGAGATCCTATAACCCTGTATTTTACGCCATTGCAACTTGGTTTTTATGCTCGGAAAAAATCAGCGTTTTGAAAATGGTTAGTAAAATTATTTTCCTTTCAATGTTTCCGATTCATTGAAAGAACAATATATAGTACTTTTAATGTTTTGCCCATCCTCTAAGCGAGTTAAAATATTATAACATAATTTGAAGTTATCTCTTGGCGTCTTCCATTAATATCAAAATTAATATACATTTACATAAGTCACTTTAAATAACACAATAACTTTTGAAATGTATACAATGCACAGTTAAAATATGATTTTCGATCTACTTATAAATTGTATTTTTAATATTTTTAGTTTGTTGAAGAAGGAAAATGTTTATTTTGAGAGATATTTTGAATGAATAACATAATTACTATTATATTTAATTAAGTAACTGATGTGATTTACTAAAAAAGAATGAAAATGACATGTAAGAAAAAATACAACAGGTCATAAGTATTGAAAATTATACTGAAGATATAAATGTCAAGAATACCTTCTATATGTCTTAAAACACATGAGAATTTGTTCCGACTCGAATAATTTAGTTTTACATATATAAAGAAGTAAGTTTCAAATGAGTTAAATATCATAAATTACTTTCATTACATGAGGTGAATTAAAAAGTAATCTTCTTTCTGCTGCAACAATAAATATCATTCAGAATAGCTCAATTTACACTTCCCAATTAGATTTAAGTACCCCCAAAAAATCGAGCGAATCTTACTTAATACAATATTAAGTAGTATATGAAATCGGGCTTGCAAAATAAACTGAAAGAGATTTGTAAAAAAGCAAACTTGTTACAAATAGTTATTTTGTATTAACTACAAATTAGTTCATTTATAACTTTCTTTTCGGTTCTCTGTCTTTTGTTGGAATAGTTAGTATAATGACAACGAAGGTAGTCACCAAAAAGTCACAGAATTCTTGGCAATGTACCAAAACCAGACTCCAGTCACCAAGTTCATTCACTGATATAAGTATGAAGCAAAGAAATTTATTAACCCGTAAGAAATAAGGAAAAGCTACAAAAAAGAATTAAATTCATTCAAGCAGTCGTCTTAAACTATTTTTCGAGAGGTGAAAATAAATTTAGTTACTTTAAGCGCCTTTCTTTTTAGAATGAACTAGATTTTTGTGATTTAAGATGAAACGTAAATGATGTTATATAATGTTACAGAGTTAAAGTTACAATTGTAATTTATAGGAAAAGATTTCTTTAACAATGATTTAGCGAAAATTAAAGAGATTCTCTGTCAGCTAATTTTTTTTACGAATGTAACACACATCTCTAAATTGTGCTTTCTCTATCCAGCTGATTATGTTTACATACATATATATATATATATATATATATATATATATATATTTAATTGATATTTTATTCAACTAAAATGAAATTTGATTCCTTTTATTTATTCGATTTTCATTTTCGTTGGCTTGGCTACCTCTTAGAAAAATAATTTTTAATTGTATTTGGTTTTATACCATTTTATTGGAAAGTAATTGTGCTGAATGGAAAGGGTGAATCCAGAAATTTAGTACAAACACATATTCTCACTTCCATGC
>BMAW01079550.1:202707-235381 GCA_019974015.1 Nephila pilipes | reverse complement strand
GCCGATGAATGTGTGTAAGGAAACATAAGCTTTTAGAGTTCTTAATTGTTTTATTGCATTTGAATTATCTCCTCAAATATAAATCAACATGCTGTAAACAGCAGACAATATTCTTTCTCTCTTATTTATTTAATCCAAAATTAAAGTTACTCTAGAACTTTGATTGGCAAACAAATTTTAAAGTTAACACTGGGATATTTGAACGTGTGTTACGAAATTTCTAAATACATATTTCTTTATATTAAGGCATTTTGAAATTTTATAATGGAGTGTAAAATTACAAAATTACATTTAGTGTTTCATTTTGAATATTTTTCCAAATAAAAAATTTGAAAATGTGTAAAAATGACTGTTGGAGTGCACAAAAGTAAGCGTATGTAAATATTGATTTCAAACTTTTTTAAATGTCAACAAAAAAAAATCTTATTCAATTTAAACATATGTAATTTATACAAAAACAAATAAAAGGGGAAATAGCTTGAGTTCATTGATTATTTTGTGCAATTACAATCAAAACTTCATTTACTTCAAACTTCAATGCTTAATTCGATATTGAAAATGCTAAAAAGTAATTCTAACTCTAATAAAACTATTGGCATCAGAAGCATTATATTTGCATTTGATGTGTTGCAACGCTCCTTTCATTATTCGTAAAAATAACTTAAATAAAAAATGTATATTCCAAAAAGGCAAGTACATTTCTCACATGCAAAATAATACTTTTTATAGTATGCTTTTAATCGTATCCTTTTTGTGCGATCTAAAATAAGTAACTAGTACCTTAAATAGTTTTTAGCAAAAAAAAAATTATATTTAGTACATTAACGGAAATTATACTAACTTAGTAAAATTCAAGTATTTTTTTTTATTTCCATAGGTATTTTTTCTTTTAAAAAATTACAAACTTTAGAATAAATTAAAATATTTTAACTAGTCTATTTAATATGTCGAGATAATTTCAAAAAAACCGAATTTTATTTTTCATACTTTTCTAGAAATTCATTGATTTTTATATCATTTAGAGAATTTTATCAAGAGTTTTATAAAACATAAATCGAAATGTAATGAATGAATGAATTTATTAATTATTCGTTGATTAATCCTCATGAAACCAGATTTCATTTATTCAATTTAGACAAACAAATATCACCTTATCTGAATTATAAAATTTGCTGCCACAGGTTAGAATTATGTTACATATAATTTTATTTACTACAAGAAATTAAATAACTCAGATATTTGGCGTTGTAATATGTTTAAAATTCTATTTATAATTTTTAAATGTTTTTATTTGTAAATTACGATGATTGTATTAATGATACATCTAACTTAAGTTAATTATCTGTATGAATGTAAATTACCAAATTATTGAAAATATAAAATATGTTCATCCACTTATATATATTTTAAATTTAAAGTATTTTTAACCTCTATTTGAAAAATAACTATTCTCATATTGTAATGTTTTAAAGATAGGGTTGTTAGTGTCATTATCTTTCTCTCTCTTCAGTTATTAATAAATTGATTTAATCTTTCTTAATCCCTTAGGAGTTTTGAATCGCATGTAGAGTAAAGTTTTCATGTTTTCCAATTATTTTTCAATATATTTACAAAACTCTTTTTATGACTTATAATACATTCATTTTTTTATCATCATTCATTTTTATATTTATGTCATTATGTATTTAGTACTTTAGTATATCTTAAATATATATACACTATCTTTTAAAAAGCAATTAAATGTGCATTTTCAAATTGTTCTTGCAAATTCGTACATCTTAAAAACTTTACAAATTACGTTAAGTATTGAAAATATTGAATTTAACTACAGGAAGGAAATATCAGTATTAAAAACATTAAAATAATGCAATAGGAATAAAAATTATCAATGCATTAAACAAATTTTTCTATCACTGTTCACCTGAACTATTTGTAGTATTGAACGTGAGAATATAGCTACTATCAAACATGTTCAAGAAAAGAAGAAGAATGGAATGCCACTTAGAAAAAAATAAAAATTTCACATTTAAGAAAATACGTTTAATGATATACACATCCTTCGTGACAAGAATATAATCATTAAATCTTATATATTTTACTTTGTTTTAAAATAGCTTAAATTGCTTTTTAATTTTTAGATTAAGATTTGAATTACTGGTTTAAATATAGTTTTAAGAAATTTTATACTTTTGTTAAGAAGTCCATTTGTAAGCATGCTGTTTTATTATGTTTTAATAATCTGATTTCCTTAAATACATTTCTAAGAAATCGTAGTTTTTGAGCCAAATTGTAAGTAATGAAGTAAAGTTTATCTTTTATTTGTTGAGAATTTTTAAGCCTTTATTAAGAGATTTAATATTTAAATATTCTAATATGTTTTAATATGCTTACTCTAGTGAAAAATATACATAAACTTGAATATAAAGTATTTTTAAACAACATTTATTTCTGATGTAGAACAAGTTTCTCGAAAAATTATAGATAAAACACATGTATTTGATATTTGCTATTCACGTATTCTACAGATTAAATTAAAATAAAAAATGAATTTTTACTCCTAATAACAATGAAAATTACAGCACAAAGTTAAAAACGACTGTTAATTTGTAATTGAAAAAGGACAAATTAATAATTTATTCCATTCACTTAATTGTGTGATATTTCTTAAGAAAAGTTTTAATCTCATATTTTAAGTATCCTTAGAAATAGTTTCCAAAAAAATTGTCATGTTGTAGCGAATGTTTGATAAAAACGCAGTACTGAAACCAATTTTAGACAATTGTGTTGGGAATGTTCATATATTTCTCGTAAAAGGTTAAAAATTTCAATAAATCATACTAATGTATATTAAATATTGAATGAAACTCCTAAAATACTCCAATATTAAAACACTGAATGACATCGATAAAAATTGTTTTTATAAAATGCATTTCCTCTAGAAGAAGCAAAAGTAAAAATTGTATTGAAAATGGTGAGTATATATTTTTTTTTGAAGTTCTAGCAGTCACACACACAAAAAGAAAATTCTCAAAAGTGACTTTATATCTAATTAATTAATTCTTTTAAAAAATAACGTTATTTCATTAGTCGAAAAATTAAGTGTAACGAAGCTATTGTTTTTTTTTGTTTTTGGTGAAGAAACACAATTTGTTCATTAAAACGTTTAATCGAATAGCATTATTTTCTTCAAGGCTCGATAAAATTCGTGTAGAACAATTAAAAATATTTAAACAACAAAACATGTCAATGTCCTCAATTACTTCCTACTTGATGATCTTGAATGAAGATGATTTTCAATTACAAGTAGCCGATATTAGTTACAGAAAAATGTATTTATTAAAACAAAAATATTTTAAAACTAAATATAAATAAGAACGTATAGTGCTTTAATTTTTTAAATAAAATATTATATATTAAAACCATATATTATTTCAAATAACATTAAATTTATGTTCCAATTTGCATTATTCCTCAATTTTAGTAAATTCAAATATTGCTGTGTTATCTAATTATAATAACTAAAGGTTTGACTTAAATAATACATTTATTATTTAGTGCTATATAACTGACTTCATATATGAGTTTTACGTATATAATATTAAAGCATATAAAAGTTATATTGTAGATTTCTTTTGTTGTCGATTGTGAAAGGGCATTATATATTTTTTTCATTGTTTCTTTTTTGAGTAGTTTTTGTAAGAAATACAGCAATTAATTGAACTTAAACAAATCTTTTACTATGCATACAAATGTTTTACAAAAGTTTCTAGAAAAAAATAATTTTATTATCTATTTTATGATAAAAATAAAAGTTGTATTATTTGTGTTATAAAATTCATTTGATAATTTGTTTCATTTTTATGTAGTTTTTATTAAAATATTCACAACGTACAGTATTTACAGCAATATACTAGAATATGTGAAGATATATACAGCATAATCCTTACCATAAATCAACAAAATTGCTTTACAATATCTAACTGAGGAATTAGGAGCTTCAATCCTGTGAACGATTATTCTTTTAAGTTATTTTTTCTCTAAATATGAAGAGAATGGTAAATAGTGCAAAACTATATTTTTATCATCATTCATATTTCCAAGTATTATCATTACATATTGTATATATTATCAAGTCCAAAATCTTTTGTATTGAGACACGTTTTCAACAGTAATAAATGCAATTTTTTATATTTTACAATTATTAAATTGCAAGAAGTAAAATATATCTAATTACAGTGTGTATATGTTATAGATCTTGATGGATTTCTTGGATCAAGCTATTGATTCTATCATAAATTAAATAAAGAGAGTTAGTTTAAAGAATTACTCTCGCATTGAATTGATTGTTTTACTAATTGATTGATTGTGGAACATTCATTACACGAATGGTTTCCAATAAAATTGAATGTTATCACAGATGGTTTAGAAAACGATTTGTTTCAAGTAGCACTTCCTGGAAAATAGGAGATGCTTAAATGGATATATTACCTAAGCCATATTTTGTGATCATATCTACTGTGGTTTATATAAAACTGAGAAACAAGAAATATGAGTAGTAAAACTGAATTTAATTAATTTGTTTCAAAGTATGTAGATAAATATAGAGTGATTTAAATTAAATTTATATCATATAATTATATTAAGAGATAGTAATTTATGTTACAATCATGAGTATTACTCCTTCACTCGATTAGAGATTTATTGTTTTTGTTCTTTAATTAGTTTGAATTGCTCTTATTGTATAAAAGTGTGCTGAAACATTTCAGTATACTGAAAGATAATCGACCATTTTCATCATATTGATTACTTTCCATAACCTACATTTAATGAAACAAAATTCTGTTCCAATAAAAGAAATATATTCTTTCCTTATTATGAATCAGATCTCTACATGTTTAGGACAAATTAAATACCTTAAACCATAATATAGCTTTTGAAACATCCGATGTAAAAGTAGAGCAAAAGAGAATGTTTATTATAATTCACTTTTTTAGAATTATTCTCTAAGACATAAATTCGATTTTCATTCAACGTTCTGTATTTAAAATCTATTTATGAACATATTTATAATATTGGTGAATACTTTTTCAATTAAACAAATCAGTATATTTTGTAATTTAACTACTATTACAAGTGTAAAGAAGCTTAAAAATTAAGAGAGATGATGAATTATTTTGAACAAATAATTATTATGAAATAATGTGTTAATTAATGCACTAATATTTACAAAATATATACAAATACTGAAAGTATTCCAATTTTTACTATCATGAACATTGCATTAAAGAATGAAAAAATTCGCCATTTTAAGGAATAAGCTTCGTTTTATTTTCTTAAAATTTAAGTTTTGACATTTTTTTTTTTTTTACATGCTATTTGATTGTTTGATTTGGAATGAAAAGTTTACTTGTTTGTGTTCAAGAGCTTATTAAATTATAACACATAGATAAGTTTCTTTGTATAAAATGTTTGAATATGCATATAAGGAAAGTTAAGTAGCAGGTAATCTCAACTGGAAACATTTTTAAAATTCTTCACTACATAAATTAGAGTTTGTTTCGTTTTTGGTTTACATAAAAATTGTTCAAAATTTGTGCACTTTTTATAATACACAAGGTATCTCTCATTAAGTCCACTCATTGAAATTGCAATTTCAGAAACTAGGAATTTTAATGTCTATAATGCTTAGTATGATTTAACACTAAATTTATCTTGAAATAAAAATAATAAAAAAAAAACAACCCTAGTACATTTTAAACATCATGTCTTAGTATAATTGAAAAGTCGCTGAAAAAGGCTTAGCAAACTTCAGTACGTTTTACTACAGTTCTCTCTCAATAATCAGACTCTTCAACTATTTGGCACTGTCATTAATTCCAAGTGTTTATACTGGCTGATATATCATTGAAAATTATCTTATCATTCCTACTTCATTGAAATAATGTAAGCCATCAATAGAAAAATGTACATTTTTTATAATTTTAATTATTTCATATATTAGATACTTATTTGCACGCAAGTATAAGGTTTTATACGATACACACACACACACACACACACACACATATATATATATATATATATATATATATTTATATAATTAATCACAAATCTTTGCTTCAAGTACAGAAATAGAGTATATTAAATAAATGAAGAGTTTTTGCGAGGACCAACGGCAAAGAACAAAAATAGATTGCCATAGAAGTACGAAACGTTGTACGATGAAACCATGAACGTTGATGATGTGTACTTTGAAGATAATTTTTATTATTCTTATCTAATATTTTTTTAAAAGTTAATATTAACCCTTTAAGGGGGTAGTATATTTTCATACCACATATTTAGCTCCCTAAAAGTCACTATAAAATACCTTTTATCCTACATATTTATCTTCAAATGGTACCTTATAGTATTATTTACTTAAATTAGGTGGTACAACCATGCAGAAATATTATAAAAATTATTGCTTTCAATTCAATGAAATTTCCTAACAAGTGGTTGGTTTATCTCTTACAGAAATGTTTCTGAAATGAATTAATAATTTTAATTTCATTAGCTAACCAATCTACCAGTTTGAAATTTTATGTAAATATTGCTAATTACTCAAAACAAAATATATAAAGTATTCGTTTCATACTTCAAACTAGGTGGTATAAAAATTATTCCACATTCCACACAAATGTTTAGAAGGCAACCGATAGCAGGACTAAAATTTTTATAATTATTATTAAATTACTCAGTTAAAAATAAAAAAATAAAAGTATACAATGAAATATATAGAAATGGACAATAGTAACTTTTTTCCAATACTAAAATAAAAGCGAACGAAAAATTATTAAATTGAGTATCTTTAAGATAAATGTAATTAAATTTATAACAAACGATAAATTACTGAAATTGGATATATATCAGCTACATGCAATTAAAATGAAAGCAAACGAAAATTTATTAAATTCAATATATTTAAGATAAATGTAATTAAAGACTAAGCAAGTGATAAAAAACTGAAAAGTAATCTGTTTCTTCAAAACATTTCATCTAAAGCAATAGCCCCTTAGATTGCTAATGAAAATTTATCTACGCTGTGCGCGCCGACGAAAGTACAACAAACAAAAGCGCAGGGGGAAAAATGAATTCTCAAAGCCAAAACTGTTGCAAAAAAATCTAACAAAGCGAAGGCGAAGAGAGAGAGAGTCATCAAAGGCGTCTAAGTTACAACTGGTGGAGACAACAGATTAAGGACTTAATGTTGTTGATAGACATGAGATTGTCAAACGATAATTGATGTATAGTATTAGCATGATATAAAAATAGATGATAAGTTGCCGACAATTGAAGGACGACAGTAAGGGATCATTGCCTCTAGCGGTGAACTTTATCAAAGAATCTACGTAAACTAAGATGTAAATCATTTAAGAAAAATATTACAAAATGTACTATATAGCAAAGAGTTACCCCCTTTGTAAAAGGAAAAGAGCCACCAGAGTACAACCCATAAATACTTCCGAATAAGGAGGGCTGACCTTTTCTCTTTTTTTTTTTTGGACACATCTGTCCGTCAAATATATGAGAGGTATATTTCGAATACCAAATTTATCGTGGACGACTGGTTTTTTAACACTTACGGATCTACGCTTACTCTTAATTTTATTTATAGTAGCCTTATATTCTAGTTTTAATTAATTTTTAAATAATTATGTATATATATTACATATTTCTGAAAAATATTTTAAAAGAATGCCTACATGGAGACTTTTGATTGAAAAAAAAACTTGTTTTGCTTTAAGAGCTCCCTCCTGATGAATCGGAGTTACTTTTACAAGGAAGCGAGGAGGAAAATATTTTTACAGTACTTGAGACAAAAAAATATGCATTATTTTAAGTAAAACTGTGTATGGATTTCTACTAAATATGGTTTATTAAGTTTGTAATATAGTTTTATCATTAACTTATGAAAATCATATATGTATAATAAAAGTTATATTTAAATCAATTAGCCCATTTTCGCAAAAATTATCACTCTTAGAAATAAAAATACACCATCATAAATTTCTCATTTTTTCAAAGTTCCTTTGTGATCCTAATAATTCCCAAATTAACTAAAATAATATATTTGTTTATGAATTTATGATTCTTTAGTAGGAATATGAAAGACCGAGTGTACAAATAAGATGTTTTAGAGGGGTGGTGGTATATTATATATACCGGGTCTTAAAAATAAGGAAATAAATAAAAACTAATTTTACCGCTTGATATTTTTGTCCTTTTAATATTATTAATTCATATCAGATGAATTTTAACTAAAATTTAATGTTTAATATACCGCCCCTCAAACGGATAACGTAATCGGAAAAAGCAGATTTTGCCTTCAATGAAAAGCAATTGTGACACACTTTAGATCACAAGACGTTATAATCTGTCTTCGGCTTCTATACTTACAGATCCGGAACTTACTGCATCACCTGACTTCATGGTCAAATTTATATTAAAATTAATTCAAAAGGATTTTTTAGAGATATTCACATGTATTTACTTGTGCCTAGCAACAAGATTACGATTCTCTTTTAAATGAATCATCGCAATAAGTGCACTATGGTTTGTGTTTTCTGTAAATTTTTAGTCAAATTCTGCCATCTAATTCACCACGGAACAAAAGCACATAAAATAATTGATATTTGTTTTCATATATTTGGAATTATGTAGTAATACTTCAGCAAATCTTTAATGACTTGGAAGAGCTTTTATTTGTTGTGTTACCACACATGGTAGAATTTTTTCCAGATTGAAAATTAATCTTCTAAGAACCTATCTTTCCACTATAGGCTGTAAACATAATAAAGAAGCGAATTTTATCTAAATTCAATCACATCTTCAAATATGCATATCAACTGATATAATTTGCAACCCAAAGGATACGGCAATAATCCGACCGAATTCTTTAGCTCATCAGAACTATTTGTTATACATTTACCTATTTTGGAATTCAAAACTATTATTTATCTCATAAATCGATAGTCTAATGTTACTAAACAATTTTAAACCACTTTGATTCCAATACTTTTCAGATTCGATATGACCATTAATGCAGCACAAAGCTAGAGTGATCTTTGAATATTAATACTTATATTATATTTTCTTATACTCGTTCAATTATTCTTATTATTCCATTAACCTTCATATATTTCATTCTGTTTTTGATCTACCTTTCGATTACTTTTCAAACATTTATATGTATTACTTGCTCGCTTTTGTATATAATACAAACTGAATTTCTGTACTTATAAACTTGTTGTGAAACTGAATAAATTAGAGAGTAGCACATAATTTAATGCGTTTTTATATAAAATCTAAAGACAGATAATTAGTTTATATATTATTCATACAAATATTATTTTATTAATTGAGTTAATAAGGAAATTACATTTGTTATTTCTAACTTATAAACAGTGTGTGTGTGAATTATATAATATTTTTATTTTTTACATTTAAAGTTGTAACTGATTCACTTTTATCTGTTTTTGCTATATATACTTATTACAACAATCAATAAGCTGTTAGTAAAAGAAAATACTCATTAAAATAGCACCATGTAATTTAACCATTATTCAGTTACAAATATTATTCAGTGTTCAAAAGGCTTATACAAATATTTCTTATGTCTTTCTCATCGATTAAAATGACCCTTATCGTATGTTTATATTATTGTTACAGTAGCGTCTAAGATAAATAGTGATAAATTAATTATTATTTTTATCACTAATTAAGACATAATGAAAATAAATGAATTTTCTTAGAACATTTGTCTTAATTTAATTTTGTACATTATTTGTACATTTAAGACCTTACATATTAAATAATTTATTTACAAACCAATTTGTCATATAAAAATTTCTTACAAAAATTTATCCATTTTCTCTATTTAAAATTTGTGGAATATAAATTACTTTCAAAGTTACATACATTTCAGAACTTGAAAAGAAATTATTTTAATCGTTTTGGCTTATGAAAGAATTTCTTAATGAACAAGAAAATGAACTTCCATTGTGTTCAAAAAATATGTATATAGTTAGAATTCTGTCTTATGATATTATTTTCAAAGATTTTGGCAGCAATGTCTTTGTTGAGGCAATACACAGGCTTCAAATACTCTTCAGCAACTATCAACACTTATGCCACTTAAACACTTAAATCTAAAAGCAGATATTCTGAGTCATCTGCCATTTTGCTTAAATGTAAGAAATAAAAAGTGGATAAAAAATATCTTACTAAGATACATAATTTAATGTTAAAAGTTAATAATATATATTTTTAACATTATAAATAGCAGCTAAAATATTAAGAAAGTGTTAAGAAATGAGCAATAAGAAACGAAAATATTTAAATACGAGTATTTATATTATCTAAAATAACATGTATTAATACAAATTCAATTATAAGACAGTTCTGTTACAGATCAGAATTATCCAGATGAGAGAATTAATTTATAAAAACAATTTAATAAATCTCACTTAATATTTTTTACACCCAAAACATGAAAATCAATGCAAATGACTTAAGGCAAAAAATACTGTTGGCACTTTATAATTTTCTGATGAGTTTATTTATTATACTGAAGACTGAGAACAGTACTTATAATGCTTCAGTTGATTTATTTATACTAGATAACATTTTTAAGAGAAGCATATCTTATTGTGATAAACATATTTTCGTATGCATTATTCAAAATAATTTTAAATGCATTGAATGGTTTTTGATAGCCATTGGCATTATTTCAGCAATTGAATTTTCTTACAATACTAATGATTAATTCTAACAAAAAATTTATTCTAGACATATTTTTTTAAGATTATTTCTGAAAGTAATTTGATGGTTGCTTATGTGAAGTATTTTCTTTGAAAGTATCTTACAATTTTCCAAAAGAAATGAATTATTCTTGAAGGCATTTTCAACGGGAATAAGTATCGACTTTCGCATGTTTCAATGAGATTTCTAGATATATATGTGTTCTTCAATATTTTCATTTAATCATAATTTGATTTAAATTAGATGATGTTATTAACAAAGTACAAAACAAAATAATAGATTGATTTAAAAAGTATGTTTTCTTGTATATTATAATGTCTTCACATAAATTATGAAATTAATAAGACGATTAGAGAACTGTCAAAAGACCTTGCTACAGGATATAACTATGAGGTTCATGAATTTCATAACTAGGAAGTAACTCCCTCTCTCTAAGCAATTATTTGTAAATATTATTACAATAGAAAAACCACTAATCATTAAAAAAAATCGTTTAAAGAAAATAAAACTGTATCATTGAAAAGTTAATAATAGAATAACTGCCTCAAACATTAAAAACCTTGTTTTTAAATTAATTACATTAAATATATCTATCTATCTATCTATCTATCTATCTATCTATCTATCTATCTATCTATCTATCTATCTATCTATCTATCTATATATATATATATATATATATACACTGCTGGCCACACAAAATGCAACACCCTGAAAGAAGCATGCAAACCATGTGAAATTTATATCATGCGTTTGCGACGATGAGCTATGCAAATCATTAGCATTGCAGCGCAGACACACATCACGGGCGACCGTAGCGCCCCTCGCAAGCGCTATATAAGGGGAGAACAAATTGGCGATTTGAAGTACGGTAATTGTTTTTTCGTGCGTTTTTTTGCGTAAGCTGTTTACCTATGCCTCGTGTAAGACATCGAGCGTCTTTTGACCAAGTTTTTGAATTCGACCGAGGAAGTATAGCAGCCTATAGGGATTGCGGATTATCCTTCAGAGAAATCGGTCAACGTGTTGGACGAAATCAAGCAACTGTGATGCAGATCTGAGATCGCTGGATGCAGGAGGGAATGACGGATCCACGGAACCGATTGCACCTACCTCGTTGCATCACTGCCCGTGATAACAGACAGATTGTGCGCCTGACAGTGATGGATCGCGCAGCCACATCACGAACCATAGCACAACAGATTCAGTCTGCTATGTATGATTCGGTGTCCGCTTGTACCATTCGACACCGTTTGCAGCAGAGCGGAATGTCCTCAAGGCTTCCATTGCTTCGTTTACCCTTGACTCGAAACCACAGGTGTTTGCGCCGCCAATGGGGTGATGAACGGCGGACATGGACAACGAAATGGAACAACATTGTGTTTACTGACGAATACCTCTTCTGCCTGCGACATCACGATGGTAGGATTCGAGTTTGGAGAAACCGGGGTGAGAGGCTGCTGAACTGTTGCGTTATGCATCACCACACTGGTCCTGCACCCAGTATCATGGTTTGGGGTGGTATTGGATTTCACTCCCGCACCCCTCTAGTGCGCATTACCGGTACACTGAACAGCCAGTGCTACATCTCTGAGGTGTTGGAACCCGTGGTCCTCCCTTACCTTCAGCGCTTCCCATCAGCTATATTCCAACAGGATAATGCACGACCACACGTGGTACGCAATGTTCAAGAGTTCTTCTTTACCCATCAGATTGAATTGCTTCCTTGGCCTGCTTGTTGTCCCGATCTATCGCCAATCAAAAATGTGTGATTCATGCTTGCACAACGACTGGTCTGGAATACACCACTCGCTGGTACACCAGATCAACTTTGGTAATATAAGGAAGCCGCATGGACCGCTGTAGCCCAAAAATATATCCAATGCCTCTTTGATTCTATGCCGAGGCGTGTGGCAGCGGTTATAGTCAACAATGGCGGCTACACTAACTACTGATTTTGCCATCATCCTCACTTCACAAGAGGCTGTAATTTTAATCGTTTGATCTTTGTACAACATGTTATCTGCAAAATAAGTTTCGCTGTGATATCTCTGGTCCTTCTGGGTGTTGCATTTTATGTGGCCAGCAGTGTATTTGTATGTATGTATGTATGTATATATATATATATGTATGTATGTATATATATATATATATATATATATTATGATTGTATGTGTATTCTCTTGTGTGCGCTTGTTATGTAATAATGAAGAAATTAATGTTACAATTACAACTATATATATATATATAAATCATTAAAAATTAACAACATTAAATATCAAGATATCTTTATAACTATAAATTTTTTTATAAAGATTCTATCAAATCTTGAAATATGTTTAATAGAAGTATTTCTTATATTACAAAAGCAGGTAAGTTGCTTATAAAAATTCATGAAACTTCTATTGTTTTCATAAAAAAGCAACTGTTAAAAATAGATTAGGAATTATTGATAACATTAAAGACAGAGTCATGTATTCTATACACAGCCATGATTTTGAAGACCTGTTTAACTAAATATATAAAGATGATATTAAAAACACTTGAAAATTTTGTACCATTTATTTTATTAATAATTTTTATTTCGAATGAAAAATTTAATTCATTAATTAAGCATTTACTTAAGAAAAGTTATATTAAATATAATAATAAAAATGTAACCTAATTACAGGTATAAAACAATAAGGGTTCACAAATATATTAGTTTAACTAGCATTTAGTTGAATTTTTATGAATAAAAGTATGTAGACAGAAATAGTTATATTATGCGTAGATAATTTGTTATGTGATATTATTATCTTGAATTTCTTTAGGAATTATTAAGGTAAATCCAATTTTTATCTTCTCGTGTTACTTACTTAAATTCAATTAAAAGTAATAAACTTACAAAGAATATTAAACATTTAGACATAAGACATTTTAGGAAATTTTCATAATAAAATTATTAGTAATATTTATGATAAGAAAAATATTCTTTTTCTTGAATAAAACCATATGTAATTCTAATTTAGAAATATGACTTTTAGTTATTAGTAATAAGAATTCTGTATGTTTTACAAGAACTATTTAAAAGATGAATTTTTTTAAAAGTATTAAAGTGAGCTTCATTTAAATTGTTTTTTTAAAAAAACTCATTTAAAATAATAAGCATACATTTTAAATAATATTGATCTTTTTGTATAATATTGTATTATTTGATCTTTTGTATAATTTGAATAATTTTGAGTCAGTCGGCGAAGAATGTTTTATTTTATTCATATAACGGCCAAGAGAAGGAGATAAGAATAATAAATTTGTAAATTTTCCAACTATATTTATGATTCTATGGATTTAATTTTAAGTATCAAGAAATAATAAAATTATTTTAGAATTTAATATAGCTATTGTTTTTCATTTAGTTGATGCAATAATATTCTTCAATTTTAAGTAGAATCGGCAGCAAAATGAAAATAAACACCTTTTTTAATAAAACAAAATTGGCAGTGATCTGATTAATGCTGAAGATAACAGGTCAAAATTAAATTGTTTCATGACTTTGGAAAGTATATATACTAATATGGAATTGAATTGATTATTCTAAGTTAGCTAAGATAGGTTTGATTTAAATATATTATTTCTTTCTTGAAATTAAGGAATTTTTGTCCGATTTTCAAAGACTGGCCTTTGAAACAGAATCGTTTTAATTATTAACAATTTTGTATAAAGAAATTTCTCAAGTGAGCAGTTTTGGGTCCTTATAAATATTTTAAGCACACATATATCTATCCAATGGCGGAAGCAAAATTTGAATTACCTTACCTTATTTTTTGAATTATTTGTTTTTCTCCTGTTTTTCATGAATTTATATTATTTAATAAGAACATAGTAATTTTTATACTAATGTGATATCAATATTTAGTGATTTACATAAAAATACATTAGATTAATTCATTTTATAAATTATAAAACTAGTTTATATATATATGTATATATATGTGTGTGTGTGTGAGTATAAATGGAATAAAAGTTTTTTAAATTTCCTTTTGATTCTGTTCCTATGGTCGTGGTGATGCAATCTATGAAGAAGGGCTTTATTAAATAAAGATGTGTATTATTAACAATTTGAGGGTATCTTCTTAACACAAATAGTATGTATTGTTTTGTGGGGAGTCTTCAGAAAAGAGCCCAGAGCTGCGAAGTTTCACATGGCAAGCATAAGGCGAAAGAAATATAATATAGAACAATAGAAGGCGAAAAAGGTTGTATCAGCTTTTATATCAAGCTATAGTCAAGGAGACAGTTACAGTTAAAGTATGTGAAGTTCAATTGGAGAGGTGAAATAGATTATTTTTCTAAAGTAAAATAAATTTCAAGTGAAGAAAATAAAGTTTACATTCAGGTCAATTAAATCCTATCCAATTATATTTATGTGTGTGTGTATTGATAAATTTTCTCTTCATCAGGGAGCAATGGGTTTCAATTCAGGATGGAACTATTTAACACTTGGAATTAATAGTTGAAAGAACCATAGAGGACTATTGCTCACTTAATGTTCAAGAGTATTATTACATTATTCGGCAGGAAAGCACACTCTTATTTTTCTTTGTAGTTACACTTTGTCCCTTCTGGTGATGCATTTAAATACTCTTCTTACAAAAATTGGCTGATACAGTCACACGATTTTATAGGACACTTACCACACATACACTTCATGCAACATATACAGCTACTTATAAATTTATTACTTATTTAACTCACAAAATGTAACGCTACACAAAGCTCCAGTATCTGCGTGGAGATACAACGCATCGCATCTTTCAGTATTTTATTTTCGTTAGTGTAACTGTTAACTTTAAATCTATTTAAGTTTTATAAATAAGTAATAAATGCACCAAACGATTATCTTCTCATAATTTGCCATTATACACCAATTTAACTCATCTTGGATTGGGCCTTTTTTCTCTCTCACTGCACGATCATTAGATAACATAATAATTACTAAATGCAGTAAATCTCTAAATTCATAATTTTTGAGATATTTGATTAATTCAGAGAAACGGAAATATTTACGTCATCTGGTGTCATGGATGTAGAGTAATTCTTTTTTTGTGTATAACTGGCAAAGTGACCATTGGGAATTTATAATAATTTTATTTTGAATGCAATCTGATGAGAATCTTTGGAACACCACTTTTAAACTTTTCAAAGTAATCAGAATTTTGGAGCTTTTAATTTGAAAAATTACGAAAGAAATTTAATTGGTCAAATCTTTCTTTTTTCTTTTAGAAGACTCTTTTTTTTCCAAAACAAATTTGTCTTAGACTCCGATAATTAATTTAATAACTTAGAGACAAGTTTTACTCTAATATGATTCAATATTTTCTTACATGCCTTCCAATGCCAGAGAATTTCGTAGGTATTGGTTCTGAATCATGAGTGTTTTTATATTCATTTCGTACAAGAAGCTTCTGATTACTTTTTTCTTATTATTTTGAAGGTAATCGCAAATAATTTCTTTCCCATTATTATTCCTTTGTCACTTTTTATTTAAATCTGAAGAATTGTTGAATTGTCATATGTTTCTCTTTTTTAAATTTCTCATTAATTTCAAAGACAAAACTTAGAGTATTTTTTTTGGATTTAGTTAAGTTAATTCGTGACAACTTTGAATGAAAAAAATTTGAGATACTATTAATAAATGGAAATATTTAATTTGTTATTGTTTGTAAAATTAAGTTAGATATTCTATTTAAAATTAAGTTTGATTTAATTTCGGAGGCAAATTCATTTTCAAATAGAATTTTAAAATTCAAAGTTATTTTTCTCGTCTTCAGAATATTGGAAATCATTTCTTTTCTTTGTACTCTTCTTAAGAATCGCAGAAATTCCTGTGTGGTTTTGATTTTATCATTGATTATTTAATATGGCCATAAACCTCTCTTATTTGTATTGGATTGAGATATTTGAGTTCTGATTATTTAAAACTTAAATTTGTATAATCTTTTTTTTTTTTTTTTTTTTTTTTTTCAAATTTTTATACCTTGCGAAATTTAAGCAGAAGTTGAGTACAAATCGTATGCACTTCGTTTTGCATTGTCTGACGTAATGCTTATTATAGTAACGCTTCAGATTTATTAAAGTTAATTTCATTGTCGGATGTTAGGAAAGTATCCCAGTATGTAAAATTTGAATTAATTGATTCATTTTAAATATTGCTAATGAGCAGTTTCTTATTACATAATATGCGTTAAGGAATTTTTTTCCCATTAGGTGTGATTTGGTTTATTATGCTTCAATTGCTGTGAAAATATATCAAGTGTTATTTAAATTCAATAGATTCTGAAATTCTTTAAGCTTCATTGTTAGAAAAAATATGTTTTGAGGAAATAGTTCTCAAACGTTTGTGAATGAGGTGATCCATCTAAAAATTTTAAAACATTTTTCTTTCGTTTAAAGAAAATATTTTTTTTTTCAAATGAAATCCAATTTTTCTTGCATCCTCCCCATCCTGAGATCGTAAATATTCCCTTACATCGGGTTCAATTGGGTTTGTTGAAATTCTCTCTATCTCTTGATTGGGAAAAGTTCGTTCGTTTTTTGTCCTCCAGAATACCACTCCCTTTCACTTTTACAGATGTGTGTTTAACGAAGTCGTCGCAATGTGGAATTCATAGATGTCAGTTCACGGAAGATCAAAACTTCTTGCGAAAAGAGAGCTATCTTTTGAAGTTAGAAATTGAGGTTCAGTTTTATATCTATAGAAGATCTTAAGAATTTTAAAATCAGGATCAGTTTATGACTTTTTGAGAAGGAGTCTTTATTTTATTTTCTTTATTGATGTCGGGAGTCTTGTTTGAAAAAGGGAAACGTCGGAATTTTTGAAGGATTTTGCTGTTCAGTGAGAGTGATTTTCATGTGAGAGATATCATTTTTCAGTTGGACTAAAAGGGAGAAGACGAAAAATGTTTTTATTTGTTTACTGTGAGTTTCAACTATCGCAAGAATAGGCTGAAAATTTTATTTTTCTGTTTGTGTTAGAGAATTCTTCGCGGGGCTCATGAATAATTTGAGTCGTCAGAAAATGGAATAGTTTTGTTAACTTTTCAAGTTGAGGTTTTGTTTCTATTTAAACGTAGGGAGGTAATCGTATCAGTATTATAAGATTAAGTAATGCTGTGAATCGGATTTGTTAATTTTTTCTCTCCAACATACAGGTGTCATATTTTACAACTTCAATTATTATGTTGTGCAATTTTGCATCATATGGTGAATTTTAATGTATAATTCTTAAGTACTTACATGATAATCCCAATTTTGTTTTAGCCCTATACGTGATAGAGCCGTGGTTTCATGCGAAAGTGGAGCTTCGCGAATCGGGGTTTCAATTAGATTGTAATGTATTTTAATTATGTTTGATGTTGAAGAATTGAGAGTTATTAGCGTTTGGAATGCAGTTTAGCGTAACCACTTGGCGACAGGAATTGTTTGGCGATATTTTGCCCATTGTGGCTACCATGCTTTTTCTCCACTGAGGTTGCTTTAGCCGTGGCAACCCTTTTGAATAAGGCCAGGCTCCGCCATAAAAATCGCCAAATTTGGCAATTTTTCAAATCTCGCCAAGTGGTTACGCTAAACTGCATTTTCACCGTATTAGCAAACAACTTGTCTGGAGTTCAAACAAAAGTTGATGAAGTTGTCAGATAATTTTTGGGTTAGATACAACGAGATGTACTGATACTTTTCAATGATTAAAAATGTGATGTTCAGTTCTGTTCACAATAATTTCGAGTATTTGTTCAATGTTTCTGACAAGGCCACATCCTATGTGTGATTATCAGTTGTGTTGATCATTGTTGTATCTAAATGGATTCGGCTATTATCTTAGCTTTTCTAGATCATTATGGAACAATCTAGGATTCGAAGAGTTTGCTGGGATGTTTATTTTTTTCGATGAAACCTGATTCTTGTGCAAGCTGTTTAATTTCATATCGACTTTCATGATGATGCCTGACAAAATTCACGAAGATATACGGGATTAAATAAGATTTTGACGAAAACACGATGCTGTTCCAATATTCTCAGTGATATGCACGAAATTCAGGATTATCTGGTCTTGAATCACTACATTTTTGTAGCTCTTCAAAAGAAATCGTCTATGATCTACATTCATAAAATTGAAATATCATTCATTTACCATTACGCTTTCACCTTTATTTACATAGATTGGTATTGACACTTGGCTGTTGCTGTACTATAGAACTTATGGTACAATGGTCTTCAAGAATTGGTGGGAACATTGAAACGATTGCTCTTATTTTTTTTCTTTTTTTAATTTTCTATCTTATGGTGCACTGAGCATGGTATTTTCTCAATGTCTCTTCTTGCTTCATTAATTTTCTTGAAAGTTTTTCCCCTAACGATAGTTGATTTTTGTCTAGTGTGTTAGCTTTATCTTGGAGTTTTTGTTAAATTACCCTAGGAAACACCCACTAGTTATTAATTCAAGGTAGTTGATAAAAATTGAATTTTTATTCGATTTAAATTTAGATTTAATTTCATATATTAAATTTAAGTAATTTAACTATTATTTTCAGTTATAGAATTGTCTTAAATTTCATTTGATTTTGAATTTAATATTGTATTTATTCTAACTTAATTTATTCGTTAATCTTATAAGTTAATTCATTTTAAATTAAAAACCTTTTTTTAATTTTACATTGCATTTAAAGTATGCAAATACGTTAGAAGCCATCATTTTGAAGGAAAAAATGCGTAAATGAATGTTTTTTAATATTTAGTTTCATTTTGAATTATAATATACATATAAATATTCTAAAAATGTCATGAGAATAAAACATTTTTAAAATGCAACGTTTTAGCGCAAAATAGGAAAAATAGCATATTTTCATAATATTTCCTTTCTCATCAGAAATTCTTTTATAAAATTATTATTTATCTTATGTATAAGTAATACATCTGTACAGATTCTGAGATAGAGTTTTTTAATTACTTACAATATTTTCAGAATTATTGACGGTCGAAATAATAACCAATTTTTTTTTTTTAATTTTAACATTCTTATATATTAAAAGATGAATAAATCCACTTATAAATCGTCCAATGCAAAAATCGTAATTCTGGCTCTAAATAACAATATGAAAAAAAAATTACCAAATTTTATCATATTTGTTATCATATATAATGATAAAATTTGGTAATTTTGGTAATTTTTGGTAATTGAGTTATCACATTTAAAAAAATTACAAATTTACTTAAGATCTAATTCTTCAGAAAATGGATTTAAAGTTAAAACTTATACAAAAAACATAGGTATACATACCAAATAAACTCAATCCCTCCCCCTTTTCTAAGTAAAGTTTTTCTTCTTTTAAAGTTTAATTATTTTGCTGCCCTAATTTTTTCTGGCCATTTTTGTTGATGATAACGGATGTTGTTTTCAATAATAACTTGAATAACGTTAAAGTTCTGAAAGGCTTTAACTACATTCTACTCTAAAATAAGATGCATGTTACATTTTTAGCACTCTCTTATTGCTATCATTAAAATGTATAACATATAGATATGTTTATTCTCGGTGACTAATTTTATAATACAAATAGAAGTATTTCTTATTAAATGAATTCTGTAATTGGGTTAACTTGTAAGTTATTTATATTTATACTCTCTTAACTTTACTGGTTGATGTTTAATTCTAAATTAAGGAAGTTTTTAGAAATTCAAGTATAATATTTTTGTAATATATGTATAGTATATGATTCAATGGATGTAATTAGTATGTTCAAATATTTTTCTATGGATTTTCATTCAACATTGTTTCGATTTTTTAATTATTAACTTTAATCTACAATACAGGAATAAAAAATAACTGAGAATATATATTTCTTTAGATATTTTCAATGGTGCGTAATAAAAATACTTTTTTTAGAATTGTTCCTGAAACAATTAGAAAAAATTTGTTATATATATTACAAAAAAATCAAATTTATATATTTGTTATATATATCAAAATTTCAAATTTAGTCTTGTTTTTCTCACAATTATCACTATTATCATCTTATTTATAAGTTAATTTTTCTTCTTGAATAGTTGATGGATTATAAGTTTGATTTTTAACGAGATAGTTATTTCTTACCTTCAATGTCTTCACTTCATTTTTAACAACAGTTAACAAGTGAGTCTATTGCATGGCAAGAAATTAATTGTACCTAAAAATTTGAAAATATTATCTTCACACATAGGGATGAAAATCTTTGAATATAGGCATGAACTTAAATATCACGAAAGTTGCATTTTGGTCATTGTGTACTTTCCACATTTTTTTCACAAAATCAAGGAAAAAAAATGGTACATCAAAATATTTCAATACTTTCTTAGTTCCTAAGAAATAAAACTGAAATATATATATAGCTGCTTAAAATTGTATAGTAAGTTAGTAACATGGTATGAAGTCAAAACAATGCATTATTTGGAGTCCAATTCAAATTTCTATGCATAGAAAACGTGAAAAGCAATAAAGGGTTTAGAAATGCCTTCATGAAAAAAACGGAAATAAAATTTGCATTCTTTTTACGTACATATTGGATTTCACGCTATTTCCTTTACTCAGCATACGTCGTTTTGTCGTCGTTTTCGTAAAAAAAATATACGAAGCAGAAAAATATATTCTTATGTCATTCCTTTTTTTACATGTGAACCAGGATTGGTAAAGTAAGATTGAGAGTAAAAGAGAAATAGGAATAAAAGTTCAGAGAAAAGTAAAAAAAAAATCAAACAGTGTTTTTTTTGATTTTGCCTCCTTTTCTGGGGTCTCTCCCCCCTTACTTTGGAAGAGTTTCGATAGGTCCAATGTTATGATATCAACAGATATAGTTAATAAAACCAAAATAAACCTCATATATATATATATATATATAATCCTTGTAACTCCACCCTCTTTTTTTTAACTCGAGGGACAGGACATTACTTAAAAGTTCAATTATTCATACATGAAAGTTAAAGTAATAGAAATTCACACTTAATGGATAAAACAATCAATTTTTAACTAAGCCGTTTATTTTTTTTATATAAAATTAGGAATATGTTATACTTACTCTCTAGTTTGGAATAATAATAACATTGGTTAATAAATAAAAAAAATAACCAAGTTCAAACACGAACACTGGTTTTTCGAGTAGACCTCTCACACTAGAAGATTCTTCTAAACATTCCGTCAGTTATTGATATAAGTTCATTAACGTCATCTAAGATTACTCTATTAATAACAATTCTTTAACTACTAATTCGTAAATTCCTCACAATTCATTTGGCCTTCGTTTATATATATGTTCCTTCTATATAATTCACCTTATGTTTTTAATTCTTCTAATTTGCGTAGATGATCACGTTTCATTTGGCTGAGTCGATTTTTTATTTTATCTAATCCAATTTATAAAAAGATCCTAACAGTTCTTAAAATAAAATCGCAAATTGTCTAAATTTACTCCCTTATTACAAAACATTCTCGTTTTAAAATGCTTTATGAACTCTGAAGGTACCTAAAAAATTAAATTATCATTTATGTATTCATATTATCATATGAAAGATACTTTAGAATTTTATAAGATATTTTATTTTTGAAAATTGTTTTATAACATATACACAATTTTGTATATGCTAACTTAATATATTTTGGTAGTATTTGGAAGCAAAAAAAAAAAAAAAATTAAGAAAGATTGAAAGTTCATGTGCATGGAATGCGGCAAAATATTATGATATTTTAGCAATGAATTTTCGCTAAAGACTTTTAGAAGAACGAAAGTAAATAAATGAGAACCCATCTGAACAACGACTATTTAATATTCTTCCCTTCCCGATGAAAGGGATTAAAATATATTTATTCATATATATTTACAATTAAGAAACAGTAAAATTTATTTTTTCGAATGGACTTATTACTTAATATCGAGGTTTAAAAAAAGTGACTACAGAATTTATATGTTATCTTAATTTTTTTCTGTAAGACGTGCGTTCAACTGGTAATAAAATGAAAACAAATATTCTACTTTTGTAAAGAAAATAAATGAAAAAATGAGCTGCATGTTACTAAATTTTGACTATTATTATGTTGAAATTATACACATGTTGTCAAATATTATGTAATTATTATCATTCTTTTGACATGTAAATATCATAAAACACTGCAGGATATTTTTAACAATTAAATATTTTATTTTAATTTCTTGTATATATTTTACTTAAAACAAAGAAATGTATTGACTGTGTATTAACCCGTTCGCTCCCAGCGTATCACAGACGATACATTCGTGTTGGCTCTCCTGTATCCAGCGCATCACAGACGATACGTTACGTGAGTGCTTTCTACTGCCAAACGTATCAATAGAGATACAATTAATGAGAACGTTTTATTTGATTTTTTTTTAAAATTACTGTATGGCGTTACAATAAAGCAAAATCTATATAGATAGTTTCACTTCTGATTTCCAGGATGGGGGTAATTGTTTAAAGCACATGTTGCGAAGCATCTCTTTAAATGTAATCACATGATTTAAAGGGTGCACTAGCTTTCGGTTTGCTTTTTCCTTTCTTGCTTGCTTCTAAGAAGTTCCAAGGAGAATTTATGGCTCTTTACGGGGGTTAGGGCTTTTGGAAGCAGATGTTCTCAGCTGTTCGTTTCATTCGGTCGGTTTTTATTTTTAGCGGCAGTCATAACGAAAAGAAAGTGTTTATCTGATACTGAGATTTGCGAAATTATAAATGAATCTGACAGTAATGTTAGCGAAAATAATCCAAATCTGTACATAGACATTAAAGTTAAAAAAAGGGGGGGCTAAGATGTGCCCTTCGCTTAAAAACTTGCGCGAAGCGTCAAAATATGTGTGTAAGACATGTGTCGTTGTACTATGCATTTAATTTTTATATATATATATATACACCATACAGCAAAATAAGATTTATCTTTTATATCTTAATATTTCATGTTATGGTACATCATTAAACCATGAAATTTATGTAACATATGTAAATATATTTTGCATTTTCTTAAAAATATGACTTTTTATGTAAATTTATGTATAAAACATTCAATTTTCGGTTAAATATTTTTTTTTATATATTAAACTTAATGCCTTTTAAATAATATATGTAAATACCAAAATATTTTAATAAATAGCCGATTTTAGAGGAATTTTTTTCACGAATTAGACTTAATATCTAAAATCGTCTGGGCACAGCGTGACACTCCGCGGTAAGAAGCAGCCTATTCAGTCTATTCTCATTTCCAGCTAGACTTTTTCACTATGTAAGAATTCATATACAGAAAAATGGCCCCTAATTTACCAATTATTTTCAAAATCTGTGTTATATCATAGCAATTTGATAAAAAAAATATCTAATTATAATAAAGTACTAGTTGTTTGAACAGGGTGCATTGAAAATAAAAAATTATATTCATTAAACTTCGTATAGTTCAGCTGTCTGTGTATCAAACCTTATCAATCCATTTGAAACTGTATTATTTAAAACATTCAAAACACATGAAAAATTGTCGTCTGTTTCTTTTCTACCACAATACAATCCCTTGATCTGTCCTAATTGTTTTTTTACAGTGTGCGAATCGCAAATTATTAGTTTGAAATAATATCTTAATTGAAAGAAGAGGCTCCCATCATAGATGAGAATAGCGAATTTTGAATTAAGAATAACGACTCAAATAAATGACTCTCAATTGATATACTAATTAAATGTATTGATATAAACAAGATTAAAGTTCACATAACTTAATTTAACATACCTGGAGAAGTATGACCGTGGTTATCCCAATCGCTGAATTTATACATGTACAGGAATGTCGTGTATAATTGTGTCACTTGCTAGTATGAAATTTTTGTATTAATATGTCCATGTGATTGAGTGTAAGTATGTCGAATATTATGGATGAATGCACCGAATTCTTAGTGAACTTCTGATTTAAGTGTTTCACCAGAGGGGGCAGAGGGAAATCACAAAGAGAGAGAGAAAGCGTCCTTTCCTAATTGCGATTAACACTTCCGAAGGTTAACCGTTCATTGACCTCTCGCTTCTTTCACGTGTAGAATCACACTGACCAAATATGGCTATCCCAAATTAAAGCTACTTTTTTGATAATTGTGGAAACAATCCCATATTAATATTTTATATATATATATATATATATATATATAATTAGAAACAATTATATTCCATATGTATATATGGAATGACTTTCACCTTATTTTTAAAATTAAGATTTTAATAAAACAAGTCGAGGCGAAGTTCTAATGTACTTGTTTAAACCACAGTAATTCAGAGTGAGAACATAATATAGTGATGAAAGCAGCGTGACTTTCGCCACCAAGACTGAAGCTAAGAAGTCAGAAGAGAAGCCTTTTCACAGTATTATGTTAATTTATAATGGGGAATTTCTAGGGACGTTTTTCGGTCACATGATATTCACATGATCTAGGTATAGGTATTGTTAGGGACTTAAGCTGCAGATTGAAAGCTTGGTACGGATTATTTCTGATAGATTTACGATAATGCAAAGCAGATTAAACAGATTTTATGAGTGAGTGATCTAATAATTAAAAGGATAACTTGGAACTGGATCAGGAAATATGAATGAACTATTTTTTTTCGAATTAGAGAAGGGGAAAACTAGGAAATTATATTATTAATCAGTGAAACTATTAAATTGATGTAAAATCATTACACACTTCTACACACACTCATATATATATATATATATATATGTGTGTGTGTGTGTGTGTGTGTGTGTGTGTGTGTGTGGGTTTCAAAATAAAGTTTGAAAAGAGGAGCTTAAATATTCATAATTTAATTTTCTTACAACATTAAAAAAACGCTAGAACAATACTTAATGTAAGATTGTATTCTTTTATTATTTAATTGTGATTTTTCAAAAATATTGCTTTTATTTAGAGACATAATCTAAACTTATTCCCTCTGACATGATTTTTGACGATAGTTTTTAACACAAAATTCTAGTATTGTATAAATTATTCTCTTTATATAAACAACCAATTTAGTCAATAAATAAAACTAATTTTCTTTCATTTAAATTGATAAAACTGAATTAATACAAATTAGTTATAGTTTCATAACAGTAAAACAGATGAGAATTTGTGAAAACAAGAATATTTATTATAAAAAAAAGTTTTAGTATTTTAGAATGAAACTGCAAATAATAATAAAAAACACACTATTTATAGATATACTTCATGGAATTATGTTTAATACTAAATGCATCTTAATATATGATGTTTCAAACGTAAGGAAAGTTATTAAAATTTATAATTGATTTATATATCATTTATGATCTTATCTCATTAGCTACTAAGTTAATTAAGCTAAGATTATTCAAGAGTATGTAAGAAAATTGCAATATTTTAGAAATTTGAGACATAAATTGACTTTTAAATTTTCGAGAGAATATCATCAAACCACTTTGTAAATGTTAAAATGAAATGAAATATGATTTTGAAGCTGAAAGTTACTTTATTCTTTTTCCATTTTGTCCTGCTTTATACTTACATTTTCTATTATTATTTTCTTCATTACACTTGAAGGATATATAAAAATATATGTAATTAGGATTGTGGAATAATAGTTTCTGTTTTACACTGTATTCTCATATTAATTTGTTCCTCTGAGAAAAGCGAAAAAGAAGTACTTAGCTTTTAATTGAACGAATATTTTAACTGTTCTTTTTACTAAGACAAAGAAGATTAAAACAATGAATTAAAAATTTTCATCTGCCTTTGATTATGCTTTCTTCCTTTAAAGTCTCTATTTTTTTCTGAAAATAAAAAAAAAATTGAGGATACATTTTTCTTTCTATTTTTTTATATAGTTCAAAACACAGATATCACAACAGCACATTAAAATAAGTTTCTAGTTTGTAAGTTAAATGATAAATTCTTGAAAACTTTTGGTCTTTACTTTTTGTATCTAATTCATTCATATTTTTACCTAAATTAAAGAATAAAAATGATTAACAAAACTATGATGCAAAGAGTATTAATAAGAGAATAAAATCAAATTCAAAATATGATAATAGAAAACTCTTCTTCGTAAATAAAATAAAAGCACAACCTTTTAAAGTATGTACCAAGAAAACACAGCAGTCTTTGAAAAGTCAATACCAATAAATCCAATAGAGAAGGAAAATGGATCATTGAAAAGCGAACGTTTTTTAATTGTTACATTCGTATATCTTTTAGTGTTTCTGATTTTTGGAAATTCGAATGAATTATGAGTCGCATTCAATTTTGCGTTAAGTATACCGTAACGTAATGAAACAAAAACATAATCCCGAAACGACAAAATTTCGTGTTTTACTTGATTAATTTGTAATTCATGCATTATGAGTGAAAAAATGGAAAATGAAAAAGAAAATTAACTACCAACTAAAATAGGTGAAATATATTCCGCTTTCTCTTAACTTTTTTATTTTAGTAACTTTGGAAATGAAATATTTGTTCAGAATTCAAACGTTGAATAACTCATTCAGTGGAAGATATTTTCTTAAAGTAAAAGCGAGCTATTCAATTACACACATAAAATATTTCTTTACAGGAAAAAACAATAACAAGAATACTGAATGAATGGAGTTATTTTATATTGTTCTATTTTTTTTCTTTTTATTAAAGAAATAAAATTTAAAGAACCTCTTACAAACATCTTTAAAAATGAAATGATGCCAAATTGGATAATTCTTTAACATATTAATAATTCAACTAAAAAAGTATGATTTTTATTTAAATGGATACATTTTAAAGAAAGAAGATTTGTTTATTTTAAAGAATCTTTCTTCAATCAACAGGTTTCAATCCATATAAATTTTCACGTTGAAAGTTTTTAAAAATAGAAATTAAAGCCATTGCATTCAGAACTCAACATGTTTGAGGAAAACTTATATTTTTAAATGGTATAAATTGAGTGTGTTCGCTTATTATATTTTGTACAAATTTATTTCTTTAAACCCTTTATCTGCACATTTCTATAACAAAAATATATCTTAAAATAATCTTAAATTAAATATTTATTCCTGAATTATTTTTGAAGATTTAGGGATTAAAAAACATTTGGGAGTATATGTCGTTATTTTAAAAAATGTGGGTTTTTTTCCACTTTTGTGGTGATGACGAATAATAATCATGAAAGTCATAATAATTCAAGTTGAACTAAAGTTCGAGTCCTTATTATACTTAAGACTGAAAGGAACTGCATTTAAAATTGTTCTTAGCATCTATATCTTCCAGGGGTGTTATGTGAAAGTTCGAAGATGGATAAATCATCTAAGTAACATTTCCTTTCATTTCAGGTTCTTCGAGTTCTTAAGCAATATCTCTCCAAGTCACTTCTAACATTACAATAATTTAACTAGGAAGAAAGATATTTCATATTTAACATTTGAGAAATCTGGTGTAGAATTCCAATTATACTAAATTAATTTGATATACATTGTATAATTATGAGGATCAACAGTTCACTTGTAGGTGCTGCTTTATTTTTCATTTCAATGTACATTTTTTCTGTTTCAATTTATCAATGTGTTCTTAATTACTTAATACAGGAGGAGTTTACTTTCTTATTAAAGGCATTAGAGTTAAAAATTACACCACAAATTGAATTTTGTTTGAAAATATGTTACATACGAATTGAAACTGCTCAATTTAACTTGAAAATAGTTAGATGTTAAATACATTTCCTTATCTAATTACATAGCTTGATCTTGACAGTTAAAGCGTGAAAACTTCTAACGACAATAGGAATATTGTAATGTTCACCCAGTAGTTATATATTTAAGACTACTTAAATAACTCTGTAAATGCTCGTAAGTAATTATATTTTATTTTTAAGTTAAATAAGCTCTGAAATCTCCAGTTTAATACAAATCACACAGATGACTCTAATTTCTTGCTTTTTAATGAAATTAGCCTATGACTAATGGGTAGATAAAACAAAAAATATAACAATGCAAAATTATATTAATCGCTGCAATATTGCTAAAATGTTTACATGCTTTGAACGAACACTGGTCATCGTAGCATGGACATTTGAAATTATCTAATTATTGCATAAGTACCCTCATCTTCTTAACTAACTATTTGTTTGAGGCGCAAATTATTAAGTTTTCTTCTCTTAGTTTTTTTTCATTTACGTAACATTGGTTCTACTTGTATATAGTACGTATTCTTGTTCAGAATACGTACTATGTATATTTTGTTGTTCAAATGATTGATCCCCAACATCATTATTAGCTGAAAAAGTATTCATTATTTTTAAAAGGTCGTCCATTAATGCGATGTCTTTCAAAAAAGTTAGATTAAACATTTTAAATGAACCTTTTAGAAATTGTCACATTAACGGGAACTTTAGATCATTTATCCTACAACCATTTTTAGGAGAAAAACGTAATAAATCACACTTCGGTGATAAACTTAAACCGAGGCATATCATAATTAAAAGTGATTCAAGTCGAAACTTAAGGATAAATAATAAACTCTTTTCATTCAAAGCTCTTGTCGTAGATGCTAACAGTTCAAAATGATTCAACGTTCCCCCTGCCAGGTTAATAAATATATTCAGAATATATAGACTCAATATATAATATTCGCCCATCCTTATTTCTAATAAAATAATAGATAAACTTAATAAAAGAACTTTTTTTAGCTTATGACAAAGAAAACTGAAGAAGTTGTGAAAAAACATTTTGGTACATAATATTTTGAACAAATGTATCTTTAATATGGATAGAAGTTATTAATTTCTTAAAACTGTTTTGGATTTTTTTTAATTATGAAAATATTGATCAATCTTCAATTTTACGTTTTAAAATATTGTTGCTATGACAAAGAGCACAATCGTTTTTTTAATATTAATATAGAAATATCTATGGAATTACCAGAAATTGATGCTGCCTATCACCTCAATAGATCATGTGATATGGTCTAAAGAATTTAGCTTCAGTTTAAATTCAAAACGTATCTTTTTTCAATAATTTTTTTTTATGTATATCTTATGTTATATTGCCTTCCAAAGAGCATCCCTCAGCAATATTTTTTTGTACAATAGCACTGTGTATCAGATGAACGTAGACAAACTCGTAACAGCAATAAAAATATATTCTAACATATATAGTTTAAAGGTGTCGTTACATTAAGTTCACTATATTCAAATAAACAATTTTATATGCCCCTGTAATGGGTAACGTTATATAAATTGATATATAATTTGCAGATTAATAATTACTCACTATAAGAAGACTTTCTCGAGGATAATCTTATCTACAAAAACAGTAAGTGATTATTCCTAATTCAATATTGTAGAAGATACATTTAATAATGAGGTGTAGCATTAGTGAATCCTATAATCTTCTTGGCATTCCACGTTTAATTGTATGCGTTAAACTCTGAGCTCTGAATTATTTGAATGAATCACAGGCATCAAGACAAATTCTTCAAGCAATCTGCAATGCCCAATGTAGTTCTATCGGTTCTGAGTCTATTCTAATGGAAAATATTACTAATTAAATTGAACAAATCCATCTTTCTTCCAGAATAACAGCTTGAGTGAATGGGTTGGCAATCTCGCTCAGTGAACTTTAATTCAAATAAAGGAGCTTTGAAACCACTTCAGTAACTTTGGAAAAGTTTTCAAATTCCTTTCAGCTACAGTACGATCCTAAACACTGAATAATCTACTCAATAGCTTGACTTCAACAACATATTACTATTGTCAAGCATAGATTACGGTTACGGATTGGCATATACCAAACTAAAATTCATATCCTTTTTTTTAAGAAAAAATAATACAAAATTTTTGGTTATTATACTCGTAAAACTAAGCACTATTTTAAGAAATATAATTATTATTTGGTATGCTACTATAATGCATAGTACAACAAAGATGTTTGGAGTAAATATGGCAGGCATATTTTTAGAACTTTTTCCCAGAAAAACGTTTGTACCATTGGTTTCGAAGATTTAGGTATAAACAGTTTTAATTGTTGGTAGATACTTTTCATATAATTATTATTACTAAATAAGTAGAATTTTATGTATATATGTATATATATATATATATATATACTTCCATTTTTAACTATTTTTATGGTTTTAATTCTTACATTTGAGGTATTTTATTCAAGCTATAATAGATAAACATACACAAGTAATTTTTTTTATTGAGATTCTTTTCATTTTCTATATGTTAACATTACTGATGTTGATTCTTACGTAAGATACATTTAATTAAAGTAGAATAAATAAACCAAAAGTCTAGAAGTATATTACTTTCAAATGATAGATGTATAAAAAGTACTAAGTATAAAGAATTTTTAAATGTCGGTTAGTTTTACGAAATTTCAGATTTCATGTACGCATTTTGATTTTATTGCTTGTATTCATATGTTAATTGCTTTCTGTAAAGTAAATGAAAGAAGTTCAGAATGTTTTAATTTGAAAATGAAAATTATTGCGCAAGAGTAATTCAAATTTCCATAATACAGTCTGAAATATGTAAATATAAAGTTTTATGTCTCATTATGGTAAGCCATGCATACAAATATTATTCTCATATCCGTAATATTAGACGACTTTTTAGTTCAAAGCCATTTAAACTTTAATTATAATCTTTTAAAGTATAAAGCATTTTACAACCATTTTTTTTTATTTTGGTTACTTAGAAGCTTGTAAATTTATGCAATATGTACGTGACATATATAATAATAAGTACCCTCTTATGAAATTGTTAAGGAATAAGTGAGTTTCTTGTGGTATTATATCTGAAATATTTTTTCAAACAGTGCTAGTTTATTTCTGTGACTCAAATATTGTGTTATTCAAAACAGCTTTTCATATTCTGTATTTATTATTAAATTCCAGAGCACAAAAAGGACTTAATTATTTGCAAAACATTTATAGAAATATTAAAGAACTGTAAAGCAAGGAAAAATTTCACTAATAATTTCATAAACCTGGATATATTTTCTATAGTTTCTATATTCTGTGAATGGTTTTCCGCGTAAAATTTAAATGAGTTTCCAAGCTTGATATTCTATCGAATTATCTGTTTTTGTTAAATACATATTGTTATATGTCTGTTAATGTATGCTCCAACGAATATGAGAAATAGGCTGAGCATTTTTTCATACAATTATAATTAACAAAAATTTAAGAAGAAAAAAAAAATGTTTATATTTATTGTAGGAATCTTGTTAAATATTTTTATATAGGAAAAATACCTTGATTTTTTCTTATAAATTCGAGTTATTTTTGTAAATTTTGTTATTTTTCAAGTTCATTAATTGCTATTATTTAAAATAATTTCACTATTCCAGATGACATTTGAGTGGGGATTTTAAACGTTATTTAAACTATTGCTAACTGTTCTGAAAAAAAAAATAATATAAACTGAAAATATTTGTTTGAGCCCTTAAATCTCATTAAATAAAATTTAGACAAGAGCTCTCTCTCTCAATCTATATATATATATATATATATATATATATATATATATATATATATATTTGAATTTTTGTAAGTAATTTTTATATATTGATTTGTTGATAATTTTTAGAATTATAGATTTTATTTTTGTAGATTTTATTGCTGAACTTTTTTGCATCTCTTAATTATTGAACTCTTTTGTAATTTGGATTTCCCAATTCAGCCTACCAAGTCACAAAGGGGGAAGGTTGGTAAACTAGTTCACCATTAAACTAGTTCAACCCCGCTTATGCGGTCCTCAGCCCGAAATTGCTTTTTGACTTGCTGGGTTCCATATTTTCATTTATTTTTTATTCTTTTATTTTTATATTTCTTTCTGCATTTGT